>JACXGI010015449.1:0-10443 GCA_016801175.1 Esox masquinongy
TATCATTATGCCACCTCTACCGGATGAGCAGACTCAGCAGGTCTGCTGTCCATTTCAGTGGTTTGGAATTCCAGCAGTGATTGTCGCCTCTCCTGGAATCAGATTTGCACGACCGACAGTCCCGTCTATGTCCTGGCTCCCGACTTACCTGACAACACGTGGAGTGGGTTTTCAATCCAAATCAACCACCCTGCTCGCAACGCCAGACTGTTGGATCTATGTATTTTTAACCGTTAGACTAATAGTTGTTCATGTAGATTTGTATCGGTGAAAGAATGAATCAGGGTTAGAGGCTTTTTTGTTGTTTATTCAGCAGTCATAGTACATGTTTCCAGATGTTACAATCACAGCTCTCATCAGTGTTAGTTTCTGTCTCCCTGCTGATTCCCACCATTGCAACAATATACCTTGGGGTAGACTGTGTTATAAAGCAATGTCCTAGGATGGCTGTGTCTAGTACCTTATCTGTCTCCATGGAAATGGAGGAATGGATATATGGTATGCCTAAACACTGCTATGCCCCAAGAAATAATGACAGTTATATCATACATACATATTGAACTAACATTCCTTTCCCCCCTATGTAACAACTAAGAATACAACCAGTTCCTACTGTACAATTCCAGCTCATGTTGGCATGAGCTTAATTATGTAAGTTTTTTTTGTCTCTGCTAAATAATGTGTGCTTCTGTAAGCTGTGCCATCTTGTATTTGTAAGGTCTGTGCCCCGTTCACGTCACTCATTGTCGGAAACCAGCACACCTCCCGGACCTCAACCTTCCACCTGAACGCAGCACTTACCTGTTCCTCTGTTTTCTCCCACTATTTAGTTCATTCACTCCCAGCCTTCCGATTGTGGGGTATTGATTGTTTTTCTCTGCAACTTTCCTTTCTGGTATTACAACCGTTATTGGATTTTTGTGTACCGACCTGCTTTTACCTAATTTACCTTTGACTCCGATTCCTAGTCTAGCCCCTGTCTATACTTTTGCCTGCCTTTTGGACTACCGTGTTTTGACCTTTTGCCTGCCCATTTTGAGACCTCCCTTGCTCTTCTGTACTTCAGCCTGTATCTGTGCCATTCCACGTATGACCCAAGCCTGTACATCTAACTACTCTTCAGCTTGCCCCTGCAATTAATAAAAGTGGCGCACACAGCGACTGGAACCACAACACCTGCCTCCGTCTGGTATCACTACAGTATTCCATTACTGGCATCCGTCACCTCGCAGGCTTCGCTAATGAGAGCTAAGACAAGCAGTCTGTCTTTTTTCCGTGTCCTTTATTTGGAATGCCTTCATTACAATTTGGAGTTTAGCTAAAAATTAGTTTATTTTACTATTTTATACAACAATAATGACCATCCTTGTAGGGTTCATTTACATTCAAGCTTTGACAGCAATTACAGTTGTGGCCAAAAGTTTTGAGAATGACACAAAATTAACTCTGATATGCAGATCACTCTGTCATGCTGATTGAGTTAGAATAACAGACTGGAAGCTTTAAAAGGATGGTGGTTATTGGAGTCATTGTTCTTCCTCTGTTAACCATGGTTACCTGCAAGGAAACACGTGCCGTCATCTTTGCTTTGCACAAAAAGAGCTTCACAGGCAAGGATATTGCTGCTATTAAGATTCCACCTAAATCAACCATTTATCGGATCAAATTCAAGGAGAGAGGTTCAATTGTTGTGAAGAAGGCTTCAGGGCGCCCAAGAAAATTCAGCAAGCGACAGGACCGTCTCCTAAAGTTGATTCAGCTGCGGGATCGTGGCACCACCAGTGCAGAGCTTGCTCAGGAATGGCAGCAGGCAGGAGTGGATCTGCACACACAGTGAGCCGAAGACTTTTGGAGGATGGCCTGGTGTCAAGAAGGGCAGCAAAGAAGCCACTTCTCTCCAGGAAAAACTTCAGGGACAGACTGATATTCTGCAAAAGGTACAGGGATTAGACTGCTAAGGACTGGGGTAAAGTCATTTTCTCTGATGAATCCCCTTTCCGATTGTTTGGGGCATCTGGAAAAAAAGCTTGTCCGGAGAAGACAAGGTGAGCGCTACCATCAGTCCTGTGTCATGCCAACAGTAAAGCATCCTGAGACCATTCATGTGTGGGGTTGCTTCTCAGCCAAGGGAGTGGGCTCACTCACAATTTTGCCTAAGAACACAGCCATGAATAAAGAATGGTACCAAAACATCCTATGAGAGTAACTTCTCCCAATCATCTAAGAAGCGTTTGGTGACGAACAATGCCTTTTCCAGCATGATGGAACACCTTGCCACGAGGCAAAAGTGATAACTAAGTGGCTCGGGGAACAAAACATCGACATTTTGGGTCCATGGCCAGGAAACTCCCAGACCTTAATCCCATTGAGAACTTGTGGTCAATCCTCAAGAGGCAGGTGGACAAACAAAAACCCACATATTCTGACAAATCCAAAGTATTGATTATGCAAGAATGGCCTGCCATCAGTCAGGATGTGGCCCAGAAGTTAATTGACAGCATGCCAGGGCGGATTGCAGAGGTCTTGAAAAAGAAGGGTCAACATTGCAAATATTGACTCTTTGCATAAACTTAATGTAATTGTCAAAAAAATCTTTGACATTTATGAAATGCTTGTAATTATACTGCAGTATACCGTAGTAACATCTGACAAAAATTTCTAAAGACGCTGAAGCAACAGACTTTGTGAAAATTAGTATTTGTCATTCTCAAAACCTTTGGCCACGACTGTACACTTGTGAGTCTATTGGGATAGGTGTCTAATGTGACCCCTCTCTTTCACAAAATCATTCCATCTGTCAATTTCCTAGTGGATTGTTGATGAAATCAAATAAAAATTATATTGTTGAGCCACTCTAGGACATTTACCCTATCTTTCCTTAGCGACTGCATTTTCGTTTTGGCTGTGTGCATTCGGTAACTGTCATGTCAAACTTCTATCCAAGTTTCTATGGAATGACACTACTGAATATAGGTCTGAACGGGACCATTTGCATTATCTGTTGTGGTTTGTCCTGTCCTGCCATGCCCTCTTCTGGTCTTCTGTTGTAGTTCATGTCCTTATTTGGTGTTTCCTGTTCTGTTTAGTTGGTTAGGTTTATTCCTGCCACCTGTGTTTCCACTCCCCTGTTATGTGTTAGCCAATCAGTATGTGCATATAGTTCAGTCCATTTCACCCAGTCTTTGCCATTTATTGTTTGACTCTATTTGTGGGAATGCTGGTTCACTACCTATTTTTATCTCTGGTTTGCCTGTGTCTACTTAGATCAGTGTCCTTAAAATGTGACAATTAATGAACTTTGTGTTGTGGGGTCCCATATAGCTCAACTGCATGAGGTTGTGGGTTTAAATCAAATGGGGGACCAGCTTGGAAATGTGTTGCTTTACTGTACTTAATGTACTACTTTAGGTTGCTCTGGATAAGGGCATCCGCTAAATGACTGTAAATTGTGTGCTTGTTTTTTATCCACAGCTGCATGTCTGAATATATGGAGTAGAACAAAATGATATATTCAAGAATGCTGCATAATGTATTGATTAGATGATTCCCATTATAGCTAACGTCCCCCTATTATCGTCTGTAAATCCTCTCAATTTCAAAATTGCAATGCACTAGAAAACAACGGTACTTTTTGGTGTTACATATACCCTTTCATCTATCCCACCACCATTTATTAAAGAGATGTATGGAGGTTAAACACTTTTTGTGATTTTAAAAATGATGTATGGAAAAGTTGCAAATCATGAAATTCGACTTGCGTAACAGATCAGATATCATGTAAAATCAAAGTGTTCAGTCTTTTTAATGCAATTACTATAAAGCAAGAAACTTACTAGTAGACACTTCAGAGAAGACTGTGATCTGTCATTATTAGTCAAATTAAAAGGAAATATAATGTAATTCAACTACATAATAAGGTGGCCGATAATAGGGGGTTGTATTTTTTAGCCACGTTAACCAACTAGCTGAACATTTTTATTTCCACTGACATTTCAGAAATGCAAATTAATGACAGACTAGCTAACATTTTTATTTCACTATTAATCTCTAAACATTGATGACTTGATCAAATGATTACTCCGTACAGGGAGATATATTTCAATATAGTTTTTGGATCATTTTAATGCCAAAATATTGAATGTCATAGATCGTGTTGCACCGGTAAAGGTAAAGAAATCTATGAGTAAACAGAAAACACCATGGAGAACCACCATGATGGTAAGCGCCCTGAGAAGAGAATGTAGGAAAGCGGAACGTAAGTGGAGGAAAACTAAACTTCAAATTCACTATGATATATATAAGCAAAGCCTTGGTAGCTTCAACATTGAGTTACGCAGGGCCAGACAGCAACATTTATCGGGAATGATCAACAAGAATATCAATAATACCTGCACTCTATTTGTCATGGTCGACAAGCTTACAAACCCAATAAAGCAGATAGCATCAGAACTCATGTCCACTATGAAATGTAATGAATTTGCGTGTTTCTTTGGTGAAAATATTTAAAGTATTAGACGGACCATCAGAACTCCACATTCTAACAATGATACTGTACCATCACCACGACCACCAAGACATAACTTGGTTATTATGTCACAATTTAATACAATTGATCAAAAATCCCTAGAAGAAACAGTTTGACATCTTAAAACTTCCACAGGTTGTCTCGACACACTGCCATCAGACTTTTTAAAAAAAAAATTTAACTCTATAACAATGGACCGACAGCAAATAGTTAATAGCGCTCTGCCATCAGGCATTTTCCCAACATCTCTAAAAACAGCTGCCATTAAGCCTCTATTAAAAAAGAGAACACTGGATGCATCTATAATGAACAACTATAGACCTCTATCAAATATCCCTTATATAGCCAAGTTCATTAAAAAGGTTGTCTTCAATCAACTCAGCAATTTTTTGACCTCAAGCGGTCTCTTAGACAAATTTTAGGCTTCCGACCTCACCACAGTACTGAAACGGCCCTGATTAAAGTTTTAAATGATATACAGCCGAATACTGATTCAGATAAAATAACAGTTCTAGTTCTATTAGATCTCAGTGCAGCATTTGACACTGTAGATCATAGAACACTTATAGATAAGCTGGAAAATTGGGTAGGACTCTCCAGGACAGTCCTTGATTGGTTCAGATCTTATCTAGATGGCCGGAGTTACTTTCTCACCATTGGCAATCAGGAATCTGATAGGGTGGCTATGAAATGCAGAGTTCCACAGGGATCAGGTCTCGGACCGCTTCTGTTCAATCTCTATATGCTACCTCTGGGCCAAATTCTACAGAACAACAACATTAACTACCACAGCTATGCCGATGATACTCAAATATATATGTCTCTCGAAAAGTTTGACATTCACTGTATAGAGGACATAAATACCTGGATGAACCAAATTGTCTATTTTAATTAAACTAAGATAAAACACAGATTGTGTTTGGCAACAAAAGTGAGAGAACTAGCATTAGTAAAGAGCTGGATTCTCAGGCCCTTAAAACCAGGGACCAAGTGCGTAATCTCGGTGCTGTGATAGACTCACACCTCCCGTTCAACAGTCATATCAAAGCGGTCACTAAAACAGCATTCTATCATAAAAATATAGCCAGAATCAAAGGCTTGGTGTCCAAAAAAGACCAAGAGAAGCTCATCCATGCTTTTATCTCTAGTTCGATTGACTACTGTAATGGCCTCTTAACTGGACTCCCCAAAAAGACTGTAAAACAGCTGCAGCTCATTCAGAATGCTGCTGCTAGAATGTTAACCAGGACCAAGAGAACAGATCACATCACTCCGATTCTTAAATCTTTGCACTGGCTTCCAGTCAGTTACAGAATAGATTTCAAAGTGGTGCTTTAAGTCTATAAATCATTGAATGTTTTAGGTCCCGAATACATTTCTGATATGTTTGAAGAGTATAAACCAAACAGGGCTCTTAGATCCATGAACTCAGGTCTGCTAGTAGGGCCCAGAGTCCGAACTAAACATGGCGACACTGTTTAGCCTTACAGCTTTTATAGCTTCCTCATGGAATCTATTATGGAATCCACCAGTTATGTTTTTATTTTGTTTATTTTCTATCTATTTTCTAATTTGATGTTTTATTATGATGATGTTTTATTGTTGTTTATTGTTTTTATTCTAGGATTTGTTTTTATTCTACTGTAGTTTTATATTTCTCTTTTTCTAAGTATGAATTGTGAATTGTGCTATATAAATAAACTTGCTTGCTTGCCGAGGTAAGCTTGCTGACCAGTGGGAACAGCTTCCTCATGTGGTAGTTAAACAATCTGGACCAACCCTGCCTGTTTATGTACTTAGACCAGAACAGGGAGAGAGGGAACATGTTTTACATCGTAACTTATTGAGGCCTTGTTCATTTCCCCCTAGTGCCATGGTTAGGGAAGGGGTCGGTTCATGCAATCAAAAAAAGACTCCAGCTAGCCTCAGAGCTGTACCCCATTTAGCCAAAGGTAGAAGACCCCTGTTAAGCTGATCCTTGGGTTGGGTTTTGGGCCCGGACAGGTGCTGAGTCGGGACCAGGCAAGGTGGGCCATTGTGAGGCTGGGCAAGCTGGACACAGAGACAGAAACCGTGAGACAAGGAGAATCGGACCAGGTGACTGGGAACACCTGGAGCCGGTGGTACCAGCCGAGACCGCGGTTGGACTGGAAGGACCACACATGTCAACCAGGCACTTATGAAGTGTTTCTAAAGGAGCTCCTCCTAACAGATACAGACAGGGGCATCAGACCGGGGGGAAAAGGGGTACTAAGTATATAGGGCCCTAATGTGTAGAGGGGCCCTCGAAAATGTTTGAGTCTTGGGGAGGGGGAGGGGCCCTAAGACACTGCCTATGTACAGGGCCCAGAATTTTGTGCTACACCCCTGGATACAAAGACTAAAGCTCTAGAGACTGGTATTTGTTATTGTCATTGGGGACACTCACCTTTCAGCAGGGAAGGTTGTTATGTTGTGGTACAAGCCTATTTGTGTCTTTTTATTAGTGGTGTTCTCTTCACGTGTGAGTGACTTTGTGTGTGTGATCGTTTCGCACTTGTGAAATTGCAGTGTACACATTGCATGGTTGCAGTGGGGCACAATTAACTTAGGCAAGTACAGGTGTGGGTGATTTAGTTTTTTTCCTTTAGCTTTAATGGCATCTAACCAGTCACCACAAGAATGCTGTGTTAACTGATAGTTTGTGTGCAGGTGTAAGTCAGCACTGTGACGTATATTTTGTGCATCCCCGAACGGTCCGCACTGTTGAGAAAACCATACCCAGCTTAGATTGGAACTGGCTGAAGAACAAAATAGATGGACTAACAGGCTACGGCAATTCTCCTCGTCAGCTTGAACAGTACAGTGTGACTCGAAACTGCTTGCAGTCGATAGGCATTTTAATTTTAAGGCATTTTAATATAGGCTTTTCC
Source organism: Esox masquinongy (assembly GCA_016801175.1). Lineage (NCBI taxonomy): Eukaryota > Metazoa > Chordata > Actinopteri > Esociformes > Esocidae > Esox > Esox masquinongy. The sequence continues at coordinate 7,438 of JACXGI010015449.1, forward strand.
CTTTTTGTGTATGTAAATATCAAATTAAATAATATTTTCACTACTTTTGCGTAGCGTCATTTCTCTGTCCAGCTCTGGAATCAATGCACAAACCTAAATATTTAACCAAATTGAAAGCGTTACATGAGTTCAGAGTTTTCAATTCATTCTTTCGCCACATTAAACAGATGCATCCTTTGTATTTCACGACTGGGTACCCACTAAGTGGATGGAGAACGACGACATCCACATCATGTAGAGTAGAGATGGAACATTTTGGTGCACAAATCTTTCTGACTGTACCACTCCTGGAAGGACCAGCTGAGTGGAAGTAACGCCACTTATCACTCAACTTGAAACACAGCAGTCTGAGGATGTAAGCTCTCACTTTTGCGATAATGATCGAGTGGGTAGTATTAATAAATAAGAGTGGATTACTTCAATTAAACTGTCAGTAAGCAGTAGTATATTAAATTAAATTATTTTATCGTAATTATTATTAACTAAAGGAAGAAGCTAGTGTTGGAACGTCTGTAACAGTCCTGATATTTCCAGATCTGCAGCTTCATTTTCAATCACTGTCAGGGAACAGTGCCACTTGTCACAACTTGACCTGATGGGTCAGTAACAGTTAATGATACAATTGATAGGCTATAAGTTTGTAATACTGTTAATAACATGCCATATGCTAGTTCTAATGTATATTGTGGACCTGCGCAACCGGCGATTGGGAAGCCAATTAGCCTGAAACAACCACACAGAGACAAAGCACAAACACACAGCAACAGAAAGCACTGGGGATGTAACAACCTGCATAGTAAACTAATACATTTTTTTATTATAATAGAACATTTGTAGGGTAAAGTGAGTGGATTCAAGGGTCATCAAAAACAAAGTGTTTTCTATGTATTGCTAATTGAAAGCCTAAAACAGTTATTTTCCAACTCCAGAATCTTTACTGTGTCGAACACTACCACAGAGAAGCAGAGAGAGATTCTTGTATGACTTTTCTAATGGGGCCCTTTTTAAATCACATCCTTAATATTCTGTCAGGCCTAACGCATGGCAAATCATTTTGTACAGTGATGAAATTGAAATATGCAACCCCTTAGGTCACATGCTTCTGCAAATACATTGTGAATGTTTAATTTTACTTTAGGTAACATACATCCAAAGTTTAGATCAAAGTTATCTGCCATTTGCCTACTTTCAACTAGATCTTCTAGAATTCTATTGCAAAGGCTGATGATATTTCTCAGAGGGGTGTTGATGTTGTTTTAAAGAGAATTCTAGAAGATCTAATACGGCTATATCATTGTGTAAGGTATTGAAACATAAAATGGTAAAAATGACGTTTTCAGTGCTGTTATAGCGATATGTGGAGACATACTTGCCCAACACAAGCTTGCTGGCTTCAAAGAAGGGGTTGGTTTTGCCTATAGTAAGTGTATACAGAGTAAATGCAACTTTGAGGATATGCAAAGACATTTAAGAATACATTTATTAGAACTCTGGAGAAGCACATTAGTCAGTGCCTTAAAATAGACAAAGCATGCACAGATACTTTGAAGGTATCCCTCAAAACAATTTACGGAATTAACAGAAGAAGCAGACTTGTTGATTATCCTGCATTTGACCTAATCAAACAAACTCATCAGGATATAATGCATGTAATTTCTGAAGGTGTTGCACCAAGGGAAGCTTGTATTAAAACACCCTATTCTGTCAGGACAACTAGAATTGGATGTGTTCAATTCAACTCTACAGAGTTTTCCTTACTTACCTCTTGATATATGAGATAGGCCTTGTCCTGTTAGTGTCAGCACTTTGGTATCTAAAGATAACAAATTGAAACAGTCCAGTGGGCAAATGTTAATACTGTTGAAGATACTACATTTTCTTTTAAATTATGTGAAAATTAGTATGTTCAATTTATTATCAAGTTGATTGAGATAGTTCAGATAGTTCTTGCTCCTATTATTTCTTTACAAACTGTATTAAGGCTCAAATTTATGATTGAGCAACATCTGCATCAGTTTAAACAACTTTTCTCTGAAATAACATAGAAATAACACATGATAATATGAATGTATGAGCTGTGGTTGAGTTGGGTGTCATAGGTTTTCTGTATTCAACGTCTTAATGGATTAACCTGCATTGTATTAAACATATTAAACATGTTACTTTTGTAGGTACAAGTTTTTGCACTTTTTACAGTTGAGCCATGCTATTGAATGAAAATTAGATTCTTAAACTAAGCAATTGAAGTTGGCTGAGTCTGTGTTATTGTTAAGTTTTTTCAGTAAAAGAGAATGGTACTGTACAAGGTTTCATTGAATGTAATGTAACTTGTTTTAGCAGTAAAATATTACTGCTAAAAAATATTACTGATAATGTAAAATATCCATTTTACATTATTTTAAAAACATGATTATTCATTAAATATGTCTAAACTTAAGACTTTAGATCTTGTGAAGCACAGTAATTTGTGCAGTGTACCATTCTGACCTGGTACAACATTTGGGATTTTAGATAATATTTAACAATGAAGGTGTGATGAAGACCATTGAAAGTCCTAATAAAATTCTCAAAATCAACCACAGAGTGTCAGAAGCCAACAAGATTACTGGAATGGAAAGGGTGATTAATGAATCTTCGATTACTACAGTACTCAGACTCCCTGAATGGCTAGTTCACCCGGACTGAGGGCAACTCAGTTCTTAGAAGCAAGCAAGCAAGTTTATTTATAACATAACATAATAACATAAAACAAATACTCAAATTAAAACATCAAAACAAATGAAAACATCATAATAATAGAAATACAATAAGAAAACAAAGATTAAAAAAAAAGATTAGAAATGGGATAAAAACATAGGAAGCTATAAGGCTAAACAGTGTGGTTAAGTTTAAGTGCTCAGTCATAGGCACGTGAAAAGAGTAGTGTTTTTAACCTGGATTTAAAAATGGATACATTTGGGGCACGTCTAAGATCTTCTGGTAGTTTATTCCAGTTGTGTACAGCAA
>JACXGI010015450.1:0-17412 GCA_016801175.1 Esox masquinongy
TCTACCACACATACACCATATATACAGTATCTATTATAACACTCTACCACAATTCACCATATATACAGTCTCTATTATAACAGTCTACCACAATTCACCATATATACAGTATCTATTATAACAGTCTACCACACATACACCATATATACAGTGTATATTATAACACCTAGAGTTGAATTTGAATCACATAAGATATAAAAGATATGTGTTTTGCCTGCTCACTCATGTTTTCTTTACAAATCGTTCTTATATTATCAATTCTCCAAGGGCATGCAAATTTTTGAGTACAACTATAAATGGTGTATATGTGGTGGATCTCATTTTGATTTGTGCTTGGTGTTAAATTCTGAAAAGAAACTAATGTGTGTTATATTCTTAATCTAGAAAGGTGCCTGTCAATTTTTATTATTATACTCTTGACGGTGCTCATATTGAATGTGTTCCTGTTTACTAATACCTGGGAATATTGATAGATGAAAACCTTTCCTTTAAAAAACATGATGAACTTGTTAGAAAACTGAGGATAAAAATTGTCCTTCTATATAGAAATAGATCACGTCTTACATTATCTAGCAGCAGGCAAATTGATCAGTTGACTTTCATGTCAGTTATTGATTATGGTGATATTATTCATATGAATGTTTCTACCTCGGTTTTAAAACCTCTTAATAGAGTTTATCATAAAGCATTACACTTTATTACAGAAGATTGTTTCAGCACACATCATTGTTTTCTGTATCAGAAAGTAGGCTGGTCCTCTATGAAGTCACATCCATGCATCTTATTATTTTTCTTTTTAAAGCACACTGGCATAAATTACCACCATACATTACTTCTCTGCTGGCATACCGAAGTACAAACTACCAAACATGGTCTCAGGGATCGTTACCTCTAGAGGTACCTGCAATCACCACAGAGTTAGGTAGACAAGCTTTTAGTGTTTCTGCACTTTACATTTGCAATAAATTCCAAGATCATTTTAAGTGGAATGAACTGGTGCCTCTAGGACATTTCAAAAGGATGATAGAGGAATACTCCCATGAAGAATGTGTTTGTATGTTATGAATTGGGGGTTCATGTTTTTATTTTTCAGGGGTGCTTCCCATGCTTTCTATTGTTTAATAATGGGTTGATGCAGGGCTCATCTGCATTACCTCCCCTGCTAAAACAAAGGTTAAATAAAAATAATATACCTATCTGTCATATGGAGGACTTATGCTTCACGCAAGTCTTCAGCTGTAGACATGCCCAGTTTAGAAAATGTATTATAAATGAGTTTAGATCGCCACCTGGTGGGTATAACTGAGACCTTATAAGTGGACTACAAAATGCATTTCTCCCTCTTAACCAAAGCACAAAAAATTACGCCAAATTAAAATAGTTGTTTCAACGCTGTTTTATAAACATGGATTAAAATCTGACAGAGATGGAAGAGGACAGTGGCGGGGTTAGCGAAGATGGCATGGAGCACAGTGGAGGTAAGACAGGGGGTAGAGGGAGGAGGAAAAAGCGGGTTTACTGGTGGTAGTACATTTACCAGGGGTAGCAGTAGGCAGGAGGAGGAAAAAGGAAGCTGGAAACCAGTAGTGTGATGTCCGGTAGTAGCAGCTGCCCGGAGATTGGTAGTGGCGGGAAGAAACGGAGAGAGCTACGCCGTGGATAGATGGGGTTCGAGCTGGGGAAGAATTTAAAGTAGGAATAGTGAATCAGGTACGGAGGTTTAGGGTGGAGTCGGGCAGAGTGGTTGGGCAACTTAGATCAGTGGTCAAAAAGTGGTCAAAACACTTCACAGAAGTGTTGGTGCGTGACAGATAAGGAAATTATTGATCATATTGAGGGGGAGCGCTAGTGAATGTGATTAGGCTGCAGACACAGAAGGATGGAATGAGTGTTGATAGCCAGTCTGTGATTTTTGTAAGTTATTATGTGAGGGCGTTTGTGGCCAAACCACTCAGGTGCTTTAACTGTCAGAGGTTTGGGCATGTGGCAGCAACATGCAACAGGAAGAGGGGGTGTGCCAGGTGTGGAGAGGACCGTGAGTATGGGAAATGTGGTGATAGTGTACCGCCAAAGTGCTGTTGTTGTGGGGGAGCTCACAGTGTGGCATTTGGTGGATGTGAGGTCATGAGACAGGCTGTGAAGGTGCAGGAAGTGTCAGCAAATTGGCCAGTGCCACCAAAATGAAATGTTTTTTTCTCATCCTGTGAGCCATACTGGTCAAAATGGTTAGATGTTTTTTCACCATGGCAGTCAACCCTTGAAATATTTGTTATATATAAATTTCAGTTTTGTTCTACTTTTCTGTCTAGCTGAATGCTGGTGTGTATCACACTGAGCTTTTTAAATACAAGTTCCAGCAGTGGTAAAAGTTTACTGGGAAAAGTGAATAATGTACAATTCTGTAGTACACAGAAAAAGGATATGCACATTTGTATGTACACAGTAAATTTAGCGATGTGTTACATGTAAACAGAAAATTCACATTTGCATGTCAACTTTTACATATTTCTTACATATGAAGCCATATATAGTGAGCTGAAAATTCGCCACAAAATGACATCCCTGAAAACAAAAAAATGCAATAATGAAAAATCCTACGGTAGTTCTGTAAATAACAATGAATTGCACCTCCTCACGGTATGTAACACTACAAGTTCCCTACAAGTACAGACTACCCCAAAATTTCGAATGGGCAACGCGAATCACACAATTTGTGACCTACTTTATATGCAAAGACTTGCGCCCGTAGTGTTGTAGAAAAAATAAATGAATCAGAATTTTTTCTGTTGTTTCAGAACAGCCAAAGTTACCAACGTCCATATAAATGTAACTTTATATATAACTATATTTTTATTTTTCGCCTGGCTAAATACAGTGGCATATAAACCGATTAGCTGTAACATTATGACCACTGACAGGTGAAGTGAATAACACTGATAATCTCGTTATCATGGCACCTGTCAGTGGGTGGGAAATATTAGGCAGCAAATGAACATTCTGTCCTCAAAGTTGATGTGTTAGAAGCAGGAAAAATGGGCAAGCGTAAGGGTCTAAGCGACTTTGACAAGGGCCAAATTGTTATGGCTAGACGACTGGGTCAGAGCATCTCCAAAACTGCAGCCCTTGTGGGGTGTTCCCGGTCTGCAGTGGTCAGTTCCTATTAAAAGTGGTCCAAGGAAGGAAAAGCGGTGAACCGGCGACAGGGTCATGGGCGGCCAAGGCTCATTGATGCACGTGGGGAGCGAAGGCTGGCCCGTGTGGTCCGATCCAACAGACAAGTTACTGTAGCTCAAATTGCTGAAAATGTTAATGCTGGTACTGATAGAATGGTGTCAGAACACACAGTGCATCGCAGTTTGTTGCGTATGGGGCTGCGTAGCCGCAGACCAGTCAGGGTGCCCATGCTGACCCCTGTCCACTGCCGAAAGCGCCTCCAATGGGCACGTGAGCATCAGAACTGGACCACGGAGCAATGGAAGGAAGTGGCCTGGTCTGATGAATCACGTTTCCTTTCACATCACGTGGATGGCCGGGTGCGTGTGCGTCGCTTACCTGGAGAACACATGGCACCAGGATGCACTATGGGAAGGAGGCAAGCCGGCGGAGGCAGTGTGATGCTTTGGGCAATGTTCTGCTGGGAAACCTTGGGTCCTGCCATTCATCTGAATGTTACTTTGACTCGTACCACCTACCTGAGCATTGTTGCAGTGCAGACCATGTGCACCCTTTCATGGCAACGAAATTCCCTGATGGCATTGGCCTCTTTCAGCAGGATAATGCGCCCAACCACAAAGCAAAAATGGTTCAGGAATGATTTGAGGAACACAACAACGAGTTCAAGGTGTTGACTTGGCCTACAAATTCTCCAGATCTCAATCCAATCAAGCATCTGTGGGATGTGCTGGACAAACAAGTCCGATCCATGGAGGTCCCACCTCGCAACTTACAGGACTTAAAGGATCTGCTGCTAACATCTTGGTGCCAGATACCACAGCACACCTTCAGAGGTCTAGTGGAGTCCATGCCTCGATGGGTCAGGGCTGTTTTGGGGGCAAAAATGGGAGCTATACAATATTAGGCAGGTGGTCATAATGTTATGGCTGATCGGTGTATCTACATATACCAAACCATTAAACCTAGGCACATTGCACTTCAGCATACAGACTGTATTGTTCAAAAATAAATCTTGGAAAGTTCTGAGTAAATTTAATTGACAGACTCATGGTTTTATTGTGTTATTGAACTGTTTGCAATTGGATAAATGAAAACATAATAATAAAATTGCAATATTGAATCGCTATACATAGAATCACGAGAATCATGAAAATCGCAATACATTTCATTGGCACCTAAGTATCGTAATAATATCATATCGTAAGGACCCTCGCAATTCCCAGCCCTAGTTTTAGCATATTGTTTATTTATTTGAGGGCTACGAGGTTAGTTGGTCGGATATAGATCTGTCCTGTCTCTGACCCACACTCCAGTACAGTAGGTGGTGGTAATTCACCATTGAAGTTGGATGCCAAACACTATTGAAGACCAATGAAGAAGACAGCCTGTGCATTGCATAACCAAAGTCCAGAACTGACAGGATGGTCATTTTCACAAAGGCATGTTTTGGAGCGTGCTTAAAGGATGCTTTGTTGTGAAATGAGATGCAATTTCTGGATTTGATCTTAGACTGATTGGGTGGCTGAAGTGGGTCTGTAAAGAGAGTATAACGTTCTAAGTAGCCTACATAAGAAACTTGGGTATCTTATATAGATACCTAAAAGTAGTGAAAACTGCCCAAAAAATGACTATACTTCCTAAGGAGACAAAAGAAGTTTGGTTTGTCTGTAAAAACTCTCACCAACTTCTACAGGTGCACCATTGAAAGCATCCTCTCAGGCTGCATTACTGCCTGGTACAGCAGCTGCTCCGCTGCAGACCGCATGGCCCTCCAGAGGGTGGTAAAGTCTGAGGAGCGTGTAATCAGCAGCCATCTCCCCTCCGTGCAAGGCATCTACCATACACGATGCCTGAAGAAAGCACGGAACATCATCAAACATCACAGCCACCCAGGCTATGGTCTGAGACTATGGTCTGTTCACACTGCTGCCGTGTGGTAGACATTACCGGAGCATCGGGGCACACACTTCCAGACTCACAGTCTTTTCCCCTCTGGCCATAAGGCTCCTCAACCAGCAACACTGATCCATGATCATACTGACTCAACCAGCATCACTGATCCATGATCATACTGATTCAACCAGCAACACTGATCCATGACCATACTGATTCAACCAGTAACACTGATCCATGATCATACTGACTCAACCAGTAACACTGATCCATGATCATACTGACTCAACCAGTAACACTGATCCATGATCATACTGACTCAACCAGTAACACTGATCCATGATCATACTCCCTCAACCAGTAACACTGATCCATGATCATACTGACTCAACCAGTAACACTGATCCATGATCATACTGATCACACACGAACATTCCAGATGCTCTGATGTCCTTTCAGGTACTTTTAATTGGCATTAGAATATTCCTTTGCATGTCCCATTCATAAGCATATTACACTCATATGTTACTATAATATTCAATGCTTCTACCATCCTGGTTATAGTCCCCATCCTACTCTTTCAAAAATTGATGCTAGTTTACATTTTTATGTATATTATTGCCATACTTGCCATATCTATAATGTTCAATACTACTACCAATATTGCTGCTAGTTTACAGTACTCTTTTAAACTGCCGCTAGTGTATAGTGTTATGTATATTATTGCTTACTTTTTTGGCTATATCTTCATATGTATCTATAATATTCTATAATATTCAGTAATTCTACCAAATTACATTATGTATATTATTGCCATACTTGCCATATCTATAATGTTCAATACTACTACCCAGATTGCTGCTAGTTTACAGTACTCCTTTTAAACAGCTGCTAGTGTACAGTGTTGTGTATATTATTGCTTTTTTTTGGCTATATTTTTTTGCTTATATATTTTCTCTTAATTCTCACTACGTAGTTGTCGGGTCCCATGTCACAAGAATTTCATTGGGCAGGATGACGCTGTGTTCTGTGCATTTGACAAATAAACTTTGAAACTTGAACTAGGTAACAACATACTTCAACTCGGACCTGTCTAATGTGAGAATGTTTGAGTGGCAGACCGGCAGAGGTACTTTTCGATGTTATAGCAAAGGATCTATCATCATGAAATGTCTCTCTTCCAAATATCTACATATATAACATTTGTCCGAGACGTCCATGGAAAACTATTAAAACATATTTGTTTGGATTGCATCATCACTGGACTGCGCAAAAGCAAAGCGACTGATGTTCGGAACGTGGCCATTCCTTTGCACATGCGTAGAAAGCCTAACCAATTGGCATCACGCTCCCTCTGCCCGTCGTTGTAGAAATCGACACAGCTGGTGATTTCTGTCAACGAACTCAACCGGCCTAGCAACTACAAAATGGGAAGGAATAAACAATACTCTAGATAATCGCATATAATTGAGTGACAATATATGTTCTTGAATTTTGCGGGTTTTTTTTAGTGTGATTGTAATGTCTTCATGTAATTTGGGTTGACAGTGTTTTAGCTAGCTTTTTGTTTTAAGCTAGCTAACGACGTTAGCATAGCCCTAGCAAGCTGGCTAACCGTTAGCTTCGTTAGTTTACGAGGAGGCCAAGACTTGCTTGTTTTTTTTTTTCTTTGTACGTGTTGCAATAACTAGTTAGCTACCTACTTTTTTGATGAGTGATATTCCTTATTTATTTTGGAAAATAACCTAAGTAACGTTAGGCTTGATGTAACTTAACTTGGCTTCGTACATCTGCTTTCCTTTTTTATGTCAAGTATCGACTGTACTAGCTGTCAAAGGAAAGGGGACATCTAATCGTGGGTATTTTACATCTGACCATGCTTGTGGAGGCGGCGTGTTGCTGTGGGCCAATCGATACTCTGAAAATAAGTGATTTGAGTCAACCACAGGTTCACAACCATCACCAGCTGGTCTCGATGTTTTGAATATCATTTGTTTACCTTCGTCGTAGTAGGTAAAAGGGTGATGCTTAACAGAAAGCAAGGGCTACAGTAAGAGTCAGCTTTAATTCACTTGCTTTGCAGCGTTTCACAGCGTACTTATCAGGGCTTTTCCGCGACCCCATATCACCAGATTTGTATCAGGAACGTTTAGCTTCCCGTTGTGCCTTTCCGCCATGTCTTGTGTGCATTATAAGTTCTCATCTAAACTCAAATACGACACAGTCACTTTCGATGGCCTGAACATCACTCTAGCTGATCTGAAACAGCAGATTATGGGGCGGGAGAGACTCAAAGCAGCCGACTGTGGACTGCAAATAACCAACGCACAAACTAAAGAAGGTAAGAAATACTTTATGATCTCTGGTTCCAGAAGACATCTATGTGAAGCTCACGAATGAGCTGTCGATGTTCCAGCGACAGTTATTGGCGTAACAGCAACCGGTTGCTCGTTCGGATAGTAGACAGTTGCGTAACTTTGCTAACTAGCAAGCTAGTTTGTTGCTACAAACATTGATTTGCAGATGACAGCAAGCCGCTATAGTCAGACATCCAATATTGGTCAACAAGTTATGTGCGATTGTCACTATACTCATCGTATGTTGTCGTTTTAAGTTTACAGTAGTCCTCACTCCTCTACCAGACACGTGTGTTCTAGATTGCGGTAGCTAGCGGATTGCTAAATAAGTAGCTAGTTACTTCCTTGCTAACCACAATGCAACATGGTCTTTTAGGACAGATTGTTAGGTGTAGCTTATGTCTCGGGGTGGGTTACCGGATGCTTCTGTGGAGCCCTAGGCCGGCTGCACGTGATTCCCTGTTCGGGAGCGCTAACGGTGTTTTCTAAAGGGATTAATACATGTCGGAATCCATTTTTAAGGAAGAAGTCAAACTGTCTAACAACCACTGTGGCTACTTCTAAACCAAGACTTTATTTACAACTATGGTGAATTGGTTTGAGAAGTTTGATTTGGATTTTTGATGGGTATTTAATTGAACTTCTTAACTTCTGTCAACCTCAAAATTCCAGCTTCAGCGCAGGTGTTTTGCAATAGTGAGTGGATACGAGGTCGGTCAGCGTAAAGTTTCTACAGAGCAAAGCGTGAAGCCGCAATGGTACCACTGTTTTCATTAGAACTACACACATGAACTACAGTTCCCATGATGTATGTGTCTGTTTCGACCGTACTCCTGTCTACAAACAACTTTTTATTTTGCATATTCAGGTAGTTACTTTCGCGATGCATCTAACTTTTTTGAGCGTAAAATATTTTGATAAAAAGCATTATTGGTTATGAGTTAATCAATGTGCACGTGCAGATATACTTTCCTATTCGGCAATATGGGAATTCCCATATTACCTCCAATGACAGAAAATAATAAACCAGAGAACAGCCATTTCTGTGGTGAGAGCAAGACGTGACAATGCCTCTGTTAGTCAAATAAGTAGAATGAGGTTGGGATGCTGCTTCTAACAGTTGTACACTACCCAGTGTGAATGAAATGAGGTGCCCACCGGTTTTGGACTTGCATTCTTAATGAACGCCACAAACAAAACACAGGCTGAGCAATATCATCTCAGCTTCACAAGGTCTATATATATATATACACACACACACACACACACACACACACTTTATTGTCAAATGTAAAATGGGGACTTTAGCAGCTGTAGTGGCAAACTTGCAACAGGAGACCCACTGGTGGAGATGTGATTGTTACAAATGAACTCTCAATTCCCCAAAAAGTTGGGACGCTGCATAAAATGCAAATAAAAACAGAATGCAATGATGTGCAAATCATTTATCCCTATATTTAATGAAAAAAATAGTACAAAGGCAATATATCAAATGTTGAAAATTAGACAATTTATTGTTTTTGGAAAAACACATGCCCATTTTTATTTGTTTCATAATGCGCCAAATGTTTTCAATGGATGACAGGTTTGGACTGCAGGTAGGCCAGTTTAGCACCCAGACTCTTTTACTATGGAGCCATGCTATTGTAATATGTGCAGAATGTGGTTTGGGATTGTCTTGCTGAAATAAGCAAGGCCTTCCCGGAAAGATATCTTCTGGATGGCAGCATATGTTGCACCAAAACCTGTATATATTGTTTAGCATTTATGGTGTCTCCACAGATGTGCAAGTCACACATGTTATGTGCACTATTGCAACCCCATACCATCACGGATGCTGGCTTTTGAACTGTGCGCTGAAAACAAGCTGGATGGTCCCTTTCTTCTTTAGTCCGGAGGACACGGCGTCCATGATTCCCGAAAATAATTTCAAATTTTGATTAGTCAGACGACAGGACAGTTTTCCACTTCACCTCAGTCCATCTTAAATGAGCTCGGGCCCAGAGAAGGCGGCGGTGGTTCTTTTGTTTATATATGGTTTCTTTGCATGGTAGCATTTTAACTTGCATTTGTGGATGCGGCGATGTACTGTGTTCACAGACAATGGTTTTCGGAAGTGTTCCTGAGGCCATGCAGTTATGTCCATTACAGAATTGTCTGTTATTAATGCAGTGCCGTCTGAGGGCCAGAAGATCACGGCCATCCAATATTGGTTTTTGGCCTTTTCCCTTGTGTACAGAGATTTCTCCAGATTATCTGAATCTTTTAATGGTATTATGTACCGTAGAGGATGAGATCCCCAAAGTCTTTGCAATTGTACATTGAGAAACGTTATTCATAAATTGTTGCACTATTTGCCTGCGCAGTCTTTCACAGAGTGGTGAACCCCTCCTAATTTTTTACTTCTGAAAGACTCATCCTTTCTGAGATGCTCTTGTTTATAACCAATCATGTTTCTGACCTGTTGCCAATTAACCTAATTAGTTGTGAGATGTTCCACCAGGTTTCTTTTTTTTAGCATTACCCAACTTTGCAGTCTCTCTTTTGCCCCTGTCCCAACTTTTTTGAAATGTGTTGCTGGCATCAAATTCAAAGTGGTTGTATATTTTTCAAGAAACAATAACATTTCTCAGTGTCAACATTTACTATGTTGTCTTTGTACTATTTTCTATTGAATATAGGGTTTCAATGATTGCATTCTCTTTGTCTTTACATTTTACACAGTGTCCCAGCTGTTTTGGAAATTTGATTGTAGAATCCGTTACCCAAGCAAACTCCCCAACCTAACCAATCAGGCAGTTAAATTCCCTCTTTTGCCCGTCCCTAGACACATACATATCCAATGACAGTTAAACACATACCTGGTATTTGCATGTTTAAGGGCATATTCCATTACATTGCTGGCAACATTTGACAATCGTGGAATATAGTTTTGGAGAAAATATACTTTAATTTTACGGCAACAGCGGTTAATCATGGATGATAGAGTTCTCAAATGCTGGAAATTAGTGGCAATACCAGTGATTGACCCGCCCGTGGCGCTGCTTTGCCATATTGCCTTAATATGAGGTGTGTGTTGGCAAAGTGCAGCTAATCTGTCAGTGAACAGCCTGGGGCAAATGGAAAACCTCATGCTGCTTTCTAAAAGTTTGGGGCAAAACACGTGTTTTTGGAAATCCCGGCCCAAAATGCATCACCGGCTGATGGAAAAGCAGTAGCTGTTATTGTTCCCTTAACAATAAGTTCAAATTGAATGAGCTATGTCTGTTGTTTCACCTGTTTGTAGAATACACGGATGATGAGGCCCTCATCCCTAAGAACTCTTCAGTTATCATTAGAAGAATACCCATTGGAGGAGTCAAGATGACAAGCAAAACGTATAGCATGTGAGTACATTCTGTTGGCCCTGTCTCTACGAGGACATGTTGGGATGTCAGGGATCCTAGCGGTCTAAGCATCTGACCAGTAACTGAAAGGATGCTGATCGTATTGGAGGATATTTTGTTAGAACTCTCAATGCAACCACCCAGCAATTCATTTGGGAACAAACAGTTGCCCAAACATCAAAAACAAATGATGTCTATTAATGGCATCAATAGTAACATTACAGCCCTAAACTGCTTCTCTAGATATTGTAACTGGTGGTTCCCTGTTTTTCCAGCAAAACCTTCAAATCTGTAAGCTAATTTAGACCAAATTATCGCTGTAGTGAGAGTTTCCCATGTCATGACTGCAGGCCCCTGAGGGAAAAACCATAGTCAACCACTGGCTTAAGGTAATGTCAGCCTCATCATTATTAAAATATTGCCCTGTTGGCCAGCACCATCTGTGATCCAGCTGCAGAGGTTTGTAGTCATCCAGACCCATGGAGAGGGTCTTAGGAGCGTAGCATATTGAGTCTAAACAGTAGGCATATCATACAGTCTGCACTGAAATATATTTAAATCTCTGTTGAAATCATCGGTTATCCTCATTCACATAATTGAATGTAAATCATTCAGTGTTTAAGGTAATTTCCATTTATGTTGGAGTGACCTGGCCGTTAGCAAGCTGGGCCGTTAGCATCTTGTTTACGACCAATGTATCAGTGGAGTTCAGGTACTGAGTGCAAAATGGGATATGATCGTCACTTGTTGGTCATGTGTTGGTCATATGATCGACACTTGTTGGTCATTGGTACAAGTCATTGGTAATGACTTGTGACTGCTGTCTTGGTGTTGATCCAGTCATCACGAAAGCCTAAGTTGATGACATCCATGGTGCGACGGGTAGGTCCATAGATTCTGTTTTCATTAGGTCTCACTGAGGCCTGTACATGTTCTCAACGTCTATCAGTTAGTGGTGTTACTCGCATTTCCTGTTGTACATTTAGGTCAGGAAGTCATAGAGGAAGCAGTTGTTAATCTGGAATCGTTTGCGGGTCTTGATGAGATGCCAGCCCCCCTGAAAAGAGAATGTGTCTGTCTGATTGGGTGCATCACAACTTTGCTTGTAGCCACCTGTTGGCTTCTCAGTGCATCCTGCCACCTGGTCTACTCTATCAGGATGCTACTGAACATCCGTTTACTTGTATACGTGTCTAAATAATTTGTGTGACCTGAATCTTGTTTAGGTCCACAAGTGTGCTTACAGAAATAATGACTAAAATGTTTTGTTTTTTAGGTCTTCTTTTCTCAGCTTAGTTGTCCACATGCTTTTTGTAAAAAAGTTAACTTCCTGTTTTTACAGCTTTAGCAGGACTTTCACCAAATGCTTTGCATTTCTCAACTAATTTCTGTTAAAGGTTGATAGAGCATGGTGTTTGCAATTCCAGAGTAAGGAGTTTGATTCCCATGGTGAGGCCTCTGAAGATATATGCGCTTACAAGTCAGTCGAGATAAGAAAACCGTAAAATGTGACAGACCGGTCATTTGATACCACATAACGGGCCAGTTTGCAGACACAGATTGAGTCTAGTCTAGGACTAAAAAACAAGCCCAATAGAGTTTTCTATTGAACTTAATTATTTGTCTTAGACTGGACTTAATCCGGGTCTGTAAAACCGGCCCAAAGACTATAAACATAGTTAACATGAACCCATCTATGTGCTTGCATCCACATTTATAGAGCAGGCATAAAAAAACATTGAGTTCCCAGGAGCACAGTGGGCTCTGTCATTGTAAAATGATAGACGTTTGGAACCACCAAGACTCTTCCTAGAGCTGGCTGTCCAGCCGAACTATCTGACTGGGTAAGAAGGGCCTTGATTATAGAGATGACCATGAACCCCCTTTAACAGACCTTCAGAGTTTCTCCGCAGAGATGGCTGAACCAGCAGCACTACAACCAGGCCTTTAGATGAAACTCACTCCAGATTGAAAAGCATATCACATGCTTTCTGAAGGACTCTGAGAGCATGAGGAAAAAGATAATCTGGTCTGATGAGACCACAATTGTCCTTTTAGACCTGAATGTCGACCACTATGGTGAAAATGAGCTACTGGTCATCACCTAGTTAACACCATCCCTATGGTGAAATATGCCGGTGGGAGCATCATGCTATGGGGATGCTTCTCAGTGGCAGGTACTGGGAGACTGGTCAGGATTGAGGGAAGGATGAGGGAGGGAAAAACGGATGGGTCCTTGAAGAAAACCTGACCCAGAGCATACAGGACAGACACTCGGGAGAAGATGCATGACAATAACCCCAAGCGCACCACCAAGACAATGATGGAGTGGCTTCAGGACAGGTCTGTGAATGTCCTGTAGTGGCCAAAGCCTGGAAGTGCCCCCCATTGAACATCTGGTGGGATATTGCAGTTCATCAACACCCCCATCTAATCTGACACAGCTTTAGAGGATGTACTAGGAAGGATGGGAGAACCTGCCCAAAACATACAGTATCTCACAGAAGTGAGTACACCCCTCACATTTTTGTAAATATTTGATGGTATCTTTTCATGTGACAACACTGAAGAAATGACACTTTGCTACAATGTAAAGTAGTGAGTGTACAGCTTGTATAAGATTGTAAATTTGCTGTCCCCTCAAAATAACACAACACACAGCCATTAATGTCTAAACCGCCGGCAACAAAAGTGAGTACACCCCTAAGTGAAAATGTCCAAATTGGGCCCAAAGTGTCAATATTTTGTGTGGCCACCATTATTTTCCAGCACTGCCTTAACCCTCTTGGGCATGGAATTAACCAGAGCTTCACAGGTTGCCACTGGAGTCCTCTTCCACTCCTCCATGACGACATCACGGAGCTGGTGGATGTTAGAGACCTTGCGCTCCTCCACCTTCTGTTTGAGGATGCCCCACAGATGCTCAATAGGGTTTAGGTCTGGAGACATGCTTGGCCAGTCCATCACCTTTATCCTCAGCTTCTTTAGCAAGGCAGTGGTCATCTTGGAGGTGTGTTTGGGGTCGTTATCATGTTGGAACACTGCCCTGCGGCCTAGTCTCCGAAGGGAGGGGATCATGCTCTGCTTCAGTATGTCACAGTACATGTTGGCATTCATGGTTCCCTCAATGAACTGTAGCTCCCCAGTGACGGCAGCACTCATGCAGCCCCAGACCATAACACTCCCACCAACATGCTTGACTGTAGGCAAGACACACTTGTCTTTGTACTCCTCACCTGGTTGCCGCCACACACGCTTGACACCACCTGAACCAAATAAGTTTATCTTGGTCTCATCAGACCACAGGACATGATTCCAGTAATCCATGTCCTTAGTCTGCTTGTCTTCAGCACAATGTTTTTGCAGGCTTTCTTGTGCATCATCTTTAGAAGAGGCTTCCTTCTGGGACGACAGCCATGCAGACCAATTTGATGCAGTGTGCGGTGTATGGTCTGAGCACTGACAGGCTGACCCCCCACCCCTTCAACATCTGCTGCAATGCTGGCAGCACTCATACGTCTATTTCCCAAAGACAACCTCTGGATATGACGCTGAGCACGTGCACTCAACGTCTTTGGTCAACCATGGCGAGGCCTGTTCTGAGTGGAACCTGTCCTGTTAAACCGCTGTATGGTCTTGGCCACCATGCTGCAGCTCAGTTTCAGGGTCTTGGCAATCTTATAGCCTAGGCCATCTTTATGTAGAGCAACAATTCTTTTTTTCACATCCTCAGAGAGTTCTTTGCCATGAGATGCCATGTTGAACTTCCAGTGACCAGTATGAGGGAGTGTGAGAGCGATAACACCAAATTTAACACACCTGCTCCCCATTCACACCTGAGACCCTGTAACACTTACGATTCACATGACACCAGGGAGGGAAAATTGCTAATTGGGCCCAATTTCGACATTTTCACTCGGGTGTACTCACTTTTGTTGCCAGCGGTTTAGACATTAATGGCTGTGTTGTGTTATTTTGAGGGGACAGCAAATTTACACTGTTCTACAAGCTGTACACTCACTACTTTACATTGTAGCCAAGTCTAAATTTTTCAGTGTTGTCACATACAAAGATATAATCAAATATTTACAAAAATGTGAGGGGTGTACTCACTTCTGTGAGATACTGTAGATGTGTAGCGCTGGTAGAGGCAGACCCAAGAAGACTTGCTGAGATCGCTGCCAAAGACATTAAACTGTACTGAAAAAAGGGTCTGAATGCTTGAGAGAATGTTTTTCTACTTTAAAAAAAAATTGGCATACATTTCTGAAAATCTGTTTTCACTTTGACATTTTGGGGTATTATGTGTGGATTGATTGCAAAAAACGAATGGGAATGTAATCCTTTACGCAACAAAACATGGAGAAAGTATTCAGACCCTCTCACTTTCTGAAGGCTCATTATAGACGTATAACAAAAAAACACAAACAGACATTAAAAAATGAAAAGGATTGTTTTGTAAATGATTGTGTAGATTTAATGGCTTACCTTTTCATTAATGTTTTTTATTTTTTATTAACTTTGTATTTTGGTGTCTGTAGGGGCCAAGCTTCATAGTGATTTTCCTCTTAAAATATGGTCTAATACATGTTCTCTCTCCCTCCAGTGACCGATCTTCAGACTATCCCTTTGGAACCTCCAGAGCAGTATGTAACAAACACTCTCACACACTCTCCTCACCTGTGTTCTCCTGTCATAACATTCAGATTCATCCTATTTTAAATCATCTGATTGTGGAAGCCTGATGTAAAATGTTTTTCTAAAAT
The DNA here is from genome assembly GCA_016801175.1 of Esox masquinongy. Classification (NCBI taxonomy): domain Eukaryota; kingdom Metazoa; phylum Chordata; class Actinopteri; order Esociformes; family Esocidae; genus Esox; species Esox masquinongy. The sequence goes on from JACXGI010015450.1 coordinate 15,577, forward strand.
AGTTCCAAGGCCATGTTTAAGAAAAAACATAAGACAGCATTTAATTTCGTTGTTCGGTTTCCTGTTGAAACTATCCTGAAAAATGAGTCAGTGGGTTGTACAGACCTGTGAATAATTTATTAATATGATCAATGGTTGTGATCAGGTTGGCTTAACAGAAGTCTGTCTGTCTTGAATGCATCTGTTGATTGATGTTGTGCTCTTGTTATTTTTACTCAATAAAAACATTTGAGTTATGGCTTTACTTTCTGTGTGCGTGTGTGCGTGTGCGTGCGTTCATGAGTGAGAACTGTAACTAATAACTGTAGCCCAGGCATTATTATCTGTGGTACACCAAAGGTTAGAAGCTGAAGGGTTAGAAGCAGATAATGTAACTTCTGTGACAGAGCTGTTTGCTTTTAGAGACTCATACTGGCTGTCAAATGGCACAGGACTAGTTTTTGGGTCAGGAAGGGTTAGGAGAGGACTACTTTTGGTTTAGGAAAGGTTTTGGAGTACTAGTTTTGAGTGAGGAAGGGTCAGAAGGAGAGGACTAGTTTTGGGTGAGGAAGGGTCTGAATGAGAGGACTTGAGTAGTAGATAACTCATTAGGGAATTAAACAATGTTGACATGTCATGGTACTTTGGTGAATAACTGGAGTTTGTTAGATTCAGGTAGCTACATTCTGATATTTTCGCACACATTGGGTGGTTTGACCATCACATCAGCTTGTCTCTGACATACTCTCCCAGATGTTGTGAAATGTTTGGTCACTCCCTATGATCCATACTGAACAACAGTAAAGTGTTCCCAGTATTTTGTAAATACATTGAACTTAAATCTGGGACAAATCTGAAAAATGTGGGTATTTGTCTTGTTACCCTTTAAAGTGTGCATATGTTTCTGTATCTGTGATCCTAGACTGTAAAATATATATCCCCAGCTACTAAATTGACTAAAGTAGTCAGGATATTATTCTGCCAGAAAGTATAGGTTAATTGGTATTTAAGAGTATTTAGAGTTTTTGTGGAAGCTTTTATCTACCAGAGCAAGACAGTTTTCATTAGCATCATTGCTAACGCATGCAAACAAACACCTCACAGAAACTTTTTAGTTTCCTCTTCAGAGAGGTGCAGGAAATGGAAGTCACTGATGCATTCTATTCATGTATTTTTCAACATGTTCCCCACTAACTTCAATACATAATTTATATTGTTAAACTCCGTTTGAAGTTTCCACATCACAGATTTCCAAAATTCACTTGCCTTAATTGGCAGATAAACAATACGTTGAAACCTTCTCTTCTGCTCTTTCAGCAGAATCACATTTAAATAGTTACAGTCAAATAACTCCAGATGACTTTGAAAAGATTAAAATAATTGAATTTCACTAAATAATTTTCTTTTTACTTAATTATATGTTTGAAATGTAAATCACTGACTGGTTCTGAATGTTTTTTAAATTATAGGCTGTTTGATTATCTCTAAGCGAAATCCTGCGAAGTGGGTAGAGATGTCTCGTATTCAGAACAGCTGATATTAAGCATGTATTTAGTAAACTCCTGTTTCAGAATTTAATTTGGCTGGTTTTAATAGCATAAACTCTGTTGTGACAGCTGATGTTGCTCTTTACAAACTAATGTCTGTCTGTGTATCTCTATGGGAGCAGTAATGATGTTGTGTTTAATTCAAACAGATTGATGATCATTCTTCTATATCACTGGCCCAGCTCTCTAAGGTATACTATACCATCTCCCTCCCTTCTCTCTAAGGTATACTATACCATCTCTCTCCCTTCTCTCTAAGGTATACTATACCATCTCTCTCCCTTCTCTCTAAGGTATACTATACCATCTC
>JACXGI010015452.1:0-17409 GCA_016801175.1 Esox masquinongy
GACTTTGGTATTTTAGACTCTGATATTATTGACTCTGGTATTATTGACTCTGGTATTATTTACTGTGTCTGGTACCAGGAGGGGCCTGGAAGTATCCATGTCTTGAACAGGGTGTTTGAAGCAGTCAGTATACTGCTAGCAACAGAGGAGAGCGAAGGGGTCTGTCGACAAGACTGTTACCCCAGAGGAGAGGGAAGTGGTCTGTCGACAAGACTGTTACCCCAGAGGAGAGGGAAGTGGTCTGTCGACAAGACTGTTACCCCAGAGGAGAGGACAGAGCTGCCACCTGGGACCACATGTCACTCATTCCCATCTCTCCATTCTGCTCACTTCACCACCTTACGTTTACTCACCCAGGCCTCATCCCTCCCCCTCTCACTTCATCTGTCTCTCTTTCACCCTCCTTCTATCCTTCTCCCCTCGTCATCACTCTTCTCTTTGTCTCTGTTTTCATCCCTTCTTTCTCCTGATCGCTTCTCTTCTCCCGACTGTCTCTCTTATTTTGAATTCTATTTTAAACTTGTCTGCCCCCCAACCACCCAACCCCCCGCCCCCCAACCCCTCAGTCCTCCCACTCATCTCTCTCTTGCTACCTTCCTAAAAATTTGATGATGTCGCTGAATGATACATGAGGAAGCCCTGATAGCTTGTTCTTGCCTGTCAGGAATTCACTCTGTTTTATCTGCTCAGGAACTGCACTGTGTGTGTGTGTACAGTATGTTGGTGTTAATGTCTGTTTGTGTGTGTGTGTGAGTGTGTGTGGTATTGATGTTTGTGTGAACTAGTATGTACATCAGTTCCTCCATTATTCCTCAGAGCTGTGTTTACGAGTCTGCAGGCTAAAGGTTTTACCTTTACTTTGCGGCGGCAATTATGACATGTTGTATGGAAATATGCAGTGAAGACAGACAGACCCCTTCCCTCTCCTCTGGGGTAACAGTGTTGTAACGGATTTACACAGTCATTTAACTTAGGCCTCTAGTTCTACATTTACACATAGTTATTTAACTTAGGCCCCCACTTCAACATTTAGACAGTCATTTAACCGTGGGCCCAGTTTCTACATTTACAGAGTCATTTAACTTAGGCCCCTATTTCTACATTTAGCCTACATATAGCCATTTACCTTAGGCTCCTATTTCTACATTTAACCTACATATAGTCATTTACCTTAGGCCCCTGTTTCTACATTTAGCCTACATATAGTCATTTACCTAAGGCCCCTGTTTCTACATTTAGCCTACATATAGTCATTTACCCTAGGCCCCTATTTCTACATTTAGCTTACATATAGTCATTTACCTTAGGCCCCTATTTCTACATTTAGCCTACATATAGTCATTTACCTTAGGCCCCTATTTCTACATTTAGCCTACATATAGTCATTTACCTTAGGCCCCTATTTCTACATTTAGCCTACATAGTCATTTAACTGTTATCCAGGAGAAGCCAGTACCTGGCTCATTGGGCTGTAGGCCTCTAGTTCATTATCCATATTCAGTCCTGTTCCATCAGAGACTAAGCTGGAATATGAAGGAATAGGTGGTTGTTCTTCACATGCCCCCCCCATACTCACACACACACACACACATTCACACACACACACACTGACATGGTAAATGGTACATTTTCATGCATGGTGTGTTTAAGTGTGTGTGGGTGTGTGGGTGTGTGTGTGTATACGTAATATGGGCTTGTACAGATCACTAAGCTGCTGAACTGTGATGTCGAGATTTTGACCTTCATTTCCAAAGTATTCTCCTGTGAGAGATCATTTCAATTGTAATATATGGTATTTCAACAGTACATTGTGTAGTATAATTAATTATACTGTTCATTTCTGCGATTAGCATACTTAAGATCACAGCTGAATGGATTTACTGTAATTGATTCTTTTGTCAAAATCGGTTCTGGCCCTGATTGACATTGTAATCACGTGCAGTTGAGGTACAGGCTTTACCAGAATCTAAAACACACTTCAGGGTGTTCCGATTACAGATATGTCTGGTTATGAGTACCACATGTTAGAAACATAAAAGATTACCCCTACGAGTATGACAAGATCAACATGCTCCTACCCACCACTAAAAGCACACACTATCACTATCAAGCACACACATAGACAAAGATGGGTTTAGAACCACATCCACAGATTTACATTCATAGAAACAGTTATATCAATGTTTTTGTGGGTGTGTGTGTGGTTGTGAGGGTGCGTGTGTGCGTCCCTGTGTGTTTTAGACATGTATCAAAGACACACGTTTTTTGGAAAGTGCTGTATCTCTTGCTTTTAAACGTTCATTCATTTTGGATGAAAGGGTGTTTAAACAGAAGACGTTCCTCCTGTCTTCGCTTTATGTCTTTGTCTGATAGAGTAACTAAACCTATTTCAGTGTTGTTGAAAACACCTGCTCACAGCGCCACTCAGGAGTCAGGCCTGGTACAACCTCAGTATCACACCTTGGTGCTGATCTCTATTATATGTGTACCTTCCCTACAACCCCTCTACAGTACAGATCTTTATTTCATCACCCTGCTGTTGCAAAATATTTCCTCCATGGCAACCATTCCAGTATTTAAGGTTTGAACATTATTTGCCCTATCTTTATTTGTGTGTGTGTGTGTGTGTGTATGTGTTTGTCCATGCCTGTTTGTGTGTGTGTGTGTGGGAGGGAGGGAGGGGGGAGTGGTGTCCCCCAAAATAGTAAAAGCTGACAATTTGTTCCCCTCAAGGGTTTTTGGCAGGTCCCCACCAGGGAAAGGCTCGTTCCAGCTTAGTGGTTATCTCAGGTAAGGTAACGTTGGGGTTAGTGTTATAACTCGGAATACCTTTCAGTTTTAGTGATTATCTCATTTAAGGTAATGTTGGGGTTAGTGTTATAACTAGGAATACTTTTCAGTTTTAGTGATTATCTCAGGTAAGGTAACGTTGGAGTTAGTGTTATAGCTGGGAATACCTTTCAGTTTTAGTGATTATATTAGGTAAGGTAACGTTGGGGTTAGTGTTATAACTGGGAATACCATTCAGTTTTAGTGATTATCACATGTAAGGTAATGTTGGGCATAGTGTTATAACTGGGAATACCTTTCAGTTTTAGTGATTATCTCAGGTAAGGTAACATTGGGGTTAGTGTTACAACTGGGAATACCTTTCAGTTTAGGCATTATAGGTTTGATTTAGGATTAGTGTTAGGTGTTGGGGCTTAGGTTTGAACATAAAGGTGAAGTTATTTAGGTTAATGTTAGAGAATAGGGAACATGTATTTCTTGTCCCCAGAAAGATAATGTAGGAAATTTGTGTGTGTACACACATGTCCTGTGGGCTTTTCTTGACTCATTTGTTTACTGTTCTCTTTCAGGTTAGTTCAAATTAAACAAACCTCTGTTCCCCCTTCACATTTTCTCTCTTCCCTATCTCCTCTCTCTCTCTTCTCCTCTCTATCTCTTCTCCTCCCTCTCCTCGTCTCCTCACTCTCCCCTTCTCTGGCTAGCATTCCACACTCCCCATCTCTCGTCTTCTTCGATGGATAGATGGGGTTGTTTATCAGTGTAGAGGCTAGACTTGCATCATCAATTTCACCGCCAGGTCACAGACCCACTGCTGTCTTAATGTGTTCAACTTCTTGTGGATTGGGATTGGCAAATTATACAATGATGGACAGCTGTCAGTGGATCTCTTGAGACTGACAGTATTATTTTGTAGCTTGTTGGCACAGTTCTGATCCACTTCACTGAGCTTGATAAACTGCTGTGTGGTCACAGTGCAGGGTCTGCTCGGATTGACTGGTAGTGAAATGTTGCTGTGTAGGGTTTACAACATTAAGTTCCAGGTTTATTTAAGGTGACATTTTAACTTTTAAGATAGAAAATTACGCAGATGAATAGAAATAATTATCTCAACTCAACAAAACATTATCTACTAATGGAGAACTGAGCAAATTAAGCTAACCAAAAATTCAAAGCTTGCTAGAAATAGTATGTCTTAAGGAAATTGAAGCTGCCTCATTGGAACATATAATGAGACTTTCGGGATGTGATATAGTATTATCGAGGCTTATAACCATATACAGGGTGTTTAAAATATGTTGTTCTCATAACCATATATAACTGGTTATGACTGATAGCATGTCCTCGGTATCTGTCCTTTCTTTGAGATAGATCAGTATTGTCATTTTGCCATGTAGCGCTGAAAGCATAGCTTTCTTGAAGATATTTAGCCACAGGTTGAGTCCTGGTCTGTCTGGGCTCTGTCTCAAACATCCTGGATAACCTTCAATTATGTCTCTGCTTAGTATGTTTAGTTTTCCCGCAACCAACATACAGTATATTAATGTATGGATAGAGTCAAAAACAAAGAAAATAATTCATGAATTTTGAGTCAAGATGTGGTTATTGATTTGCATTTCCTGAAAAAAAAGAAAAAGACAAATGTTCCACAGTTTAGTCCACACAGGCTGCTGTAGTGCGAACTATGTGAAGAGGTTTTTAAAAGTGAACTCGGTACTGAGATATGTCTGTAACTAACTGTGAAAAAAAAACAAAAACTGCTATGTTGTAGGCTGGAAAGCTCCTTGATAACTATGTCCGCTGATCTAGCCCACACTCACAACAGCAGGACATCGAGAGGCCTGTTGTTTAGTGTAGTCAACTCATCGCTCGACGTGGCCACCGCGGGCCTTGACGAGAGGCTGCTGATCTCCTCTGTTCACGTCTCTGGTCCCAACAGCTGATGCAACTCCACTAACAGCAGGGAGGTTCTCTGTGCAGCTGGGGCGGCTGTCAAGGCTGCAGTTTGGTGACTCTGCACCTCCACTCAATCATCCTGTTGTTACACAGCAGGAGATGCAGTCTAGTAGTGTGCTCATGGTAAAAAAAAAACAAAAAAAACACTAAAAGCAACAGAGAAGTTCTTTTAAAGTTTATAATGTCTACTTTGAAATGTCAGATTTGATTTGCCCAGACTGTCTCAGCCCTCATGAGACAGGTCCATTATTATATTTCACATAATACATTTCCTTTTGCTGCAGTAGCATTTTTGTTTTGTTTTGTGAAACTGGGTCAAATTAAGTTCCTGTATCTGCAATAAAATGACCAGTGGCCAAGTCTCTCCAAGCTTGTATGCAGAGTCCAGTCCAGCTGGATCCAGTCCAGCTTGATCCAGTCCAGCCGGATCCTCTGTTTTATTGCTTTCTACAAGTCACATTGAGTTGAAATTGTTTTCTGACTTTCAGCAGGGTACCAGCAGGGTTGGGTAGGATACTTTTTAAATGTAATCCGTTACAGTTACAAGTTACCTGTCCACATTTGTAATCAGTAACGTAACGTTTTGATTACTCAAACTCAGTAACGTAATCTGATTACTTTTAGATTACTTTAATATTAAGAGGCATTGGAAAACAAATAGGAATAGCCTATAACCAACTGAACACCTTTTGCGGGATCAATCAATGTTGGAGTTTACATAGCTGGCCAAAAACGGAATTTGCATTTTACTTTATGGGTTGTGTAGGCTACAGTGCCTTTGGAAATGGGTTTCTAAACCATTGCTTTTTATTTCAATATGATTGGGCTACATCTCTACATTACACGCTAAAGGTCTGTCAGATATTCAGTCATTTTAATTAATTCAATAAACCTCGATCTTCCAGAATCTGACTTTTTATCTGAACATAACCCAAAATCTAATGATGCTTAAGCCTGTTCTGTTATTTGTGTTTTATTCATGTTTTTAATAGCTTCAAAACATTGTTGAAAAATAAATGGCAATTACTCCAAAAGGGTATTGACATTGTTGTATATAAAAATTAAGATATCCGTAGCCTTTCGCGCATAAACTAAATCTGCAGTAGTCTGATGATTTGCTCCACAACCAACATTGTCAAAATGTTGCAGAACCCCCGGCACGCGAACGCACGTTTGCAATCGTGAACACCCGCATCGAAATAAGATTTACCCCGCGCGAACGTAACCTGCGATTATTATGGCCACCAGTGATGGATTTTCAAAATGCAAATGAAAGAAATAAACTGTGATTATAAACCTACACTCTTAGCTTAAAGTAAATTACGTCAGCAGCCAATGATAACCAATGAACACAATTTTCAGAGATGCAAAGCAAGCAGAATCACACGGCCTACCTGTATGGACAGAGTTGATGTGGCCGTGTCAAATGCAAATAATCATCCTTTGGCAGAGTGCTTCCCAACACACCTTTTCCCCTCAAATGTCGTGGTAAATTCCATGTAATGTGTGATCTTGAAGGCAGCGCCATGTTACAGCTATCTAACAAATAGTTGCCTAATCTATTAAACAATTCCTGTAAAAGTTCTTCGGTGCAATTCATCCTGGCTGTCTTGTTCGGTGCATTTGACAAATAAACCTTGAAACTTGAAAAAGATATAACACCAGGTAGGCCTATTGCCTATCATTGTTCTGAGAATTATGCGTCGAGTAGATAACTAAATAACAATGATCACGATGATCACACACACAACTGAGGCGCGCAATTCACATTTTGGTTCAAATAACGTTTTTATAACATTAAATAATAAAAAATTATTTTGCACACCTACTCTTTTTCAATTGAAGTAATCCAAAATTAATCATAACTTTTTTCAAAAGTATCTGTAATCCGATTACAATATTTTTGTTGGTAACGTAACGCAACTAAAAACCTCTGGTTGGCTCTCTAGATGAAGCAGATTGTAAATAAGGCAAATCAAAGATTAAGATTCTGAATCAAGGGGTTATCAAAACTGCCATGATGCTCTGCAATCCAAGCTCTTAGTTGCTTCAGGAAGGACGACTGACAAAAATACTAGGTTGTAAGTAATTATAAATTCATGAGGAAGTATAAAAACTTTTTTTTAGAATAGTAGTGTAGCCCAACTACCTGCCTGGGGCTCTCAACCCTCTTGGTTTTCTCTGGGTTCAGGCAGCCGTTACCACACATGCAACCGTATTCTCAGCTCGGCACTCAAACCCTCAGGGCTCACAGCTTGACTCAGAGAGCGAAGTGAGGCAGAGAGGACAGACTCCCCTCCTGGGGCACCGCCGGGCTTTTTCTCTGCACCACTCTCCACTACTCTTAGCCCCCTGAACACAGCCCGGTCTCACACTGCCCTGTCTGCAGATCAGTGAGACAGGTCAGCCATTCACAGCCCTGTCTGAAGATCAGTGAGACAGGTCAGCCATTCCACAGCCCTGTCCGCAGATCAGTGAGACAGGTCAGCCATTCACAGCCCTGTCTGAAGATCAGTGAGGCAGGTCAGCCATTCCACAGCCCTGTCCGCAGATCAGTGAGACAGGTCAGCCATTCCACAGCCCTGTCCGCAGATTAGTGAGACAGGTCAGCCATTCACAGCCCTGTCTGAAGGTCAGTGAGACAGGTTAGCTATTCAAAGTCCTGTCTACAGATCAGTGAGACAGGTCAGCCATTCACAGCCCTGTCTGAAGGTCAGTGAGACAGGTTAGCTATTCACAGCCCAGCCTACAGATCAGTGAGACAGGTCAGCCATTCACTCCCTAGCTCGTATTCAGTGTCTCAGCTTTCCTCTCTCCACCCCCAGACTAGGAATTCTAGCTTTGATATCTCCTCTCCTCAGCACCCTTGAAGTAGCAGCCAGTTTTCTCCAGACAAATAATTGCCTCTCTTTTGGCGAGATGTGCATTTTATATGGCCATTGCTGTGGACAGGTATTCTGAGAGGTGTGTGGTTCACTGTGGTCTGTTCAGTAACCCAGAGTTGTTGAGACATCACACAACTCACACCGAAACAACCAAAATCAAATGAATAAATCTGTATATAATGTTGTCATTTTCTGATGAGCACATTTTTGTTGTGCCATCTAGCTAAATCTGTGCAACGATGGTCAGTATTTCTTAAGTCTGACAATATCACAAACAGCTGGTCATAATATTTCCCTAATATTATGATATTGTCATAATATTATTTGTTTAATATTATGGCATGAAACCAATGTTGCTAACTAGCACAGCACACATAAAGTTAAATATTTTCTACCGTATCTAGCTAACTTCTGTTGCTAGCTAACATTATGGGCTTTCACAACGCCAGATACCCCCTCCCAACTGCGCACTCCTGTGTCAGCTGCTGCAGAGGACAATGTTGGTTTACTACCGACTGATTTCTAAAGCAGTTGTTCTTAATTTAGGGGCAGCATGTTAACAACGTTAAACTGAATGAAACAAGCTAAGCGATTTGTTTATGTCATCAGATGTAGAGTTGGCTAGCTATTTTGTACTGTCAGTTGGCTTTCTAATAGCCATGTGGAGTATTTTTAAGCTTGAAATAAGCATGTATTATTACATTCACAATTACAATTAGCTAGCTATGCATTTTGGAATCAGGTTTTAGGAAAAATTTGAGTTCTGACGTTGAATGGCGCAAGAATTTATTTTCTGGTGTCTTCATCAAGGAACGTAAAACAACGGACTGGATGTGCATTGTCTCCGTGAAACTTCGTGATTGGTTCACCCAAGTGAGCATTGTTTATGAGTAGCTCAGAGTTGGAGCGTGTAAGCAGTGTTGCCAGATGGGAAGGTTTCCTGCCCAATTGGGCTATTTTTAATGGCAGTGTGTGCAGTCCATGGGTGAATGTTCGGTATACTGTCAACCAAATCAGGCAAACCTGCTTGTAAGACTATAGTGGGTTAGAGTACCGTGGGTAGAAGGCAGCGGGTCTTATATTAAGCCAGAGGCAGAACACCAAAATCACTCAGTTGCCAAGAGCAAATGTTTTGGCTTGGTTGCTGGCCTGCCTTTCAGACCTTTCAGAGGGCATAGGAGGTTTCTGGGAGGTTTCAGCTTCACTGTACAGACAGCTTTCTGTAAGGCATGTGCACGCTTTCAATTCACTTCAAATTTGCTTCGACTTCATCTATAAAGTCAGATACTGTACACACACACACATCCCATGCCCACCCAGCCCCCTAAACATTTCAGCCCACAGCAGGACGTTATAGTGGTTCACACACCAACGTGATCCCACAATCCCATGTCACTCTGTTTGTCCAGGAGCACACAAACATCCATATGAAGGATATGATGCTGACTTCCACGGCTGACCAGATTAGCTGATATGGTTGGAGTTATGTCTAAGGGTAGAGTAATGTATAAGGGTAGAGTAATGTATAAGTGTAGAGTAAAGTATAAGGGTAGAGTAATGTATAAGGGTAGAGTAATGTATAAGTGTAGAGTAATGTATAAGGGTAGAGTAATGTATAAGTGTAGAGTAAAGTATAAGGGTAGAGTAATGTATAAGGGTAGAGTAATGTATAAGGGTAGAGTAATGTATAAGTGTTGAGTAAAGTATAAGGGTAGAGTAATGTATAAGGGTAGAGTAATGTATAAGTGTAGAGTAATGTATAAGGGAAGAGTAACGTATAAAGGTAGAGTAAGGTATAAGGGTAGAGTAACGTATAAAGGTAGAGTAAGGTATAAGTGTAGAGTAATGTATAAGGGTAGAGTAACGTATAAAGGTAGAGTAAGGTATAAGGGTAGAGTAACGTATAAAGGTAGAGTAAGGTATAAGGGTAGAGTAACGTATAAGGGTAGAGTAAGGTATAAGGGTAGAGTAATGTATAAGTGTAGAGTAATGTATAAGTGTAGAGTAATGTATAAGGGTAGAGTAACGTATAAAGGTAGAGTAAGGTATAAGGGTAGAGTAACGTATAAAGGTAGAGTAAGGTATAAGGGTAGAGTAACGTAAACGGGTAGAGTAATGTATAAGGGAAGAGTAACAAATAAGGGTAGAGTAATATATAAGGGTAGAGTAACAAATAAGTGTAGAGTAACGTATAAGGGTAGAGTAACGAGTAAGGGTAGAGTAACATATAAATGTAGAGTAACATATAAGGATAGAGTAATGTATTGTGTGTGTGTGTGTGTGTGTGTGTGTATGTGTGTGCAAGCCTGTACAACAGCAATTTTAACAGCTGAGTGCCCGCAGAGTCTTCCAGCCAGGACCCACTGGACAGTATAACATTGCTTTAAACAGGTGTTTTGCCATGTAAATGTCAGGGCTGTGTGTGCATGAATGGTAATCATATTGAGGACAGAATGAATCTCTTCTCCACAGACACTAGATTTGATTCTACTTTGATGAGCAGCAATCAAAGATCACCAGGTAGAGGACAGCTGAAAGAAGCTGTACTCAGAGATAATGGGTCACCTGTGATCTGTGTGTGTGTCTTTGTGTGTGTGTGTTCTACTCAGGAGATAATACGATAGGATGTTACACTCAGCATTAGTACAAACACGACTCAGAGGACTGATCGTTAACCTCTCACTCTCTGTCCTCTCTCCTTTCTCTCTCTCCCCTCTGTCTCCTCTCTCCTTTCTTTCTTCTCTCTCCCCTCTCTCCTCTCCTATCTCTCTCCTCCTGTCTCCTCTCCCTCTCCTCTCCCATGTGTCTCAAGGGGAAGAGGAATAAGCCAGGAGTGGAAACGGCTGGTACTCCAGAGTCAGGTCGTGGGCGCGGAGGAGAGAAAAAAGCCATCAAGTAGGTTGCTGTAGCCTGATTAGGAACACCTGTGTGGTGACGCTGAATTAACAACCACAAACTCCTCTACCTTACTCAGAATCCCCCATTCATGCCACAGTACCTGGTACCTGGTTTTGGTACTGGTAACTGGTATTAGTACTGATTACTGGTATTAGTACAGGTACCTGGATTTTGTACATGTAACTGATATTAGTACTGACTAATAAAAGTAATAGTACATCATGGCAATACAGTGTAATATAATGCTAATTTGTTTTCATTGCAGAGAGACTTAAAATGGATGTTGTTAATGGCAAAGTCGTTTGAGTTAAGTAATGTTTTTGTTGTGATTAGACAAAAAACAAGCTAGGTTTACGAGTCTCCTAATGTTCTCTTAGTGAGGTCTGGGAGTGTGGGAGTCACTGAGTGAAAGGGAATTTAAAGATTGCTCAACCATTATCTTACCTGACTGTGCTAGCAGGGTAGTTTTGTGGATGGAATTACAGAACGTTATGGAGCAGCACACCTGCAGGGTTTGGAGTCACTGAGTGAAATGTTAATATGATGCGATTTGACCACTACAGAATTCTGTCCTATTATCTTAACTCTTCTAGTTTTGTCCTGGAAATTGTGGAACACTGTTGTTAACTCCCTGCATGAAATCATGAAAACAGTATATATTTCCTTGAAGAAGCAAACAGTATATATTTCCTTGAAGAAGAAAACAGTATATTTTTCCTTGAAGAAGAAAACAGTGAAAATGTCCTTGAAGAAGAAAACAGTGAAAATGTCCTTGAAGAAGAAAACAGTACAGATGTCCTCAGGGTCAGGGTTAGGGTTAGGGTTAGGGTTGGAACGAGGGCGTGACTTGGGCTGGAACGGTCAAGAGTAGCATTCCTGTACTTCTAATTTTAGGCAAACAGCGTTCCGGTTCCTTTTTTAGGCAAAAGAGCAAGCCTTATTAAAACATTTTGATGAACATAGTCTAATGTGCAATTTGACAGTTCCTGGACTTATTTTATCCCAAGTCAAGCATTGGATGTCCTAGAAGAAGATAATATTATAGATATCCTAGATGAAAACAGTATACATATCCTAGATTGAAACATTATAGATATCATAGATGAAAACAGTATAGATATCATAGATGAAAACAGTATTGATATCCTTGGAGAAGAAAACAGTATTTATATCCTAGAAGAAGAAGAAGTATTGATATCCTAGAAGAAGAAACAGTATTGATATCCTAGAAGATAGTGTAGCTAAATACAGCACTCCTAAGGATCTAGAATCTATGTCTTTCAATGTTTAGGTGCTCAGAATGTCAGCATTTAGTGGCGGAGATTCTTGGTTGTAGGGCAATTTAACTATAATAATGTAATGTTTCTTCAGGGTATTCTTTGAATCATACGTTTAAGTAGCCATTTCATTTGTGTTTTCAATAATTGCTTTCCCGATTAGTGATGCAGGCTGTTCACATCATCACCACTGAACTCAATAGGTCAATGACAATATTCATGTATGTTGCCAGTGTAATCTCTGTCAGCACTGGATTTTCATGATAATCTCTTTATAGCAGCTCTGATGATCTCCGGCGTTTACTTTACAACGACACCTCCAACGGTGTGGTCCTTTGATTGTGAATGTGTTGTTAAACCTGCTTTGATTCTTCTTCTTAATGGTTTTATTTCTCCCCCCAACGGTTTCCCGCTGCTTTCATGTGGCCTTTGTTTATCTTGGCTGTGGATTACACATCTCATCTGACGCTCTTCTTATTATCATCCACTCCTCTTCTCTCCCCCGTTCCTTCCTAGCTGTCTCTCTCTCTCCTGTCGCGGTGTAACTGGCTTCTGTTGCCGTGTGGTGTTACGGGCTACGGCAGTGGGGAACTGTCTGTGACTCTCTCTCCCGTCTGTGACTCTCTCTCCCGTCTGTGACTCCCTCCCGTCTGTGGTTTTGATAATCTGTCAGCATTGCTGTCTGCTCTATTTGTGCTTTCTCTTGCTGTCTCTCCTTTCTGCTCCTTGAGGATGTGATCCACCTGACTTCTTGTGTTCATTGTGATTTGTTTGAATGGTATCTCTGAGTGTCCATGTCCTATTGTAGATGATGTGGTGCTGCTATGTAACCCTGCATATGATGATGTTTACCTGGTGTCCTTTTCTGTTTGTCTCTCTCTCCATCTCTCTATCCTCATTTCCCTCTTTCTCTGTCTATTTCTCACCTGTCTCTGTCCTCTCCACTCTCTCGATCTATCTCTCTTTTCTCTCTCTGTATGTCTGCGTCTCTCGCTTGTCTCTCTCTAACTGTCTATGTCCCTGTCTCCTTCTCTGTTTCAGTCTCAGCAGCTTTATAAATAACGTTAATGAATGTGTTGTATGGTATGCTGGGATTGCCTGCTCCCTCAGGCCCTACCCTGACATGATAAATTTAATCTAAAAACCTCTTTGATAATTGGATAACATCTGGCTCCTAATTAGACATTAACCAAGCCCCTTGTTATTTCAAAGACCCATTCACCTGTAGCTTCTTGAAACCCCATTATGAACCCATGTTAGAACACTATTTTAGAACCCCCGTCTAGAACCCTATGGAAGAATCCACATTTAGAACCTCCCTTATAGAACCCCTTCTTAGCCAGGGCCCTTCAACATTTCTGAAAGGAAGAGCTCCTCTCCTGCTCCCTTTCTTTTATTTACCTCTGTCCTAGCCCCTCCCCAAACACAGATGGACACACACACACACACGCACGCACGCACGCACGCACACACACACACACACACACACACACATACAGACAAACACACACACACACACACACGCACACACGCATGCACACACACACACACACACACACACATACACAAGCACATACAGACAAACACACACACACACAAACACACACACACACACACATATGCACTCGCAATCACGTGTACATGTTTATATTCCCCGTCCGTCCCTGTTCATGTGCTTGTAGGCCTGGTGCAGGGTGTTGCTCTGACCTGTGTCTCTCTCTGCCTCTGGGCTCTGCCCCACAGCGATCTAGACAGAGACTTTTGGAATAACAATGACAACAGCAACTCAGTGCAGGAGAGGAGATGGAGCTCCTATCCATCCAAGGAGTTCCTACTAAACAATTCTCCCTGTGCCCCACAAGGAGATCAGCGCCTCACACGCAAGTGAGTCTTGGTTTAAGGCTGGTAAGAGACAGAGTGATCCCCCTGAGCAGGGCTGTAGAGAGACAGGGCTAGTACCCCCCCTTCTTTCCTCCCCCTCTCTTCTACTCTCTCCTCTCCTTTTATTTTTCCTCTCCACCTCCCTTCTCTTCTCCCGTTCTGTACTTTCTGACTCCCCTCCTCCACTCTCTTGTCCTCTCCTCCTCTCTTGTCCTGTCTACTCCTCTCCTCTACTCTCTTCTCCTTTATTTTTCCTGTCTGTCTTTTCCCTCACTTTTGTCTCATCATTCTGACAGAGGGACTTTGTAATATATTATTTATAATATAAGTTATATACATTAGAATATAATACAATATTTAATAGCACTGACAGAAATCAATTGTCTGTATATAAAACCAGTGATTGTATGTTACAGATGAAGTACTGAAACCTGTTAAAACAGTACTGATGAAGTATTGAAACCTGTTTAAACAGTATTGATGAAGTATTGAAACCTGTTAAAACAGTCCAGATTAAGTATTGAAACATGTTAAAACAGTACTGATGAAGTATTGAAACATGTTAAAACAGTACTGATGAAGTATTGAAACCTGTTAAAACAGTATTGATGAAGTATTGAAACCTGTTAAAACAGTCCAGATTAAGTATTGAAACATGTTAAAACAGTACAGATGAAGTATTGAAACCTGTTAGAACAGTACAGATGAAGTATTGAAACCTGTCAGAACAGTACAGATGAAGTATTGAAACCTGTCAGAACAGTACAGATGAAGTATTGAAACCAGTTAGAACAGTACAGATGAAGTATTGAAACCTGTCAGAACAGTACAGATGAAGTATTGAAACCAGTTAGAACAGTACAGATGAAGTATTGAAACCTGTTAGAACAGTACAGATGAAGTATTGAAACCTGTTAGAACAGTACAGATGAAGTATTCTGAAACATGTAGTGGCCATCCTTTAAGTTCAAGCATCAGCCAATGAAAATGCTTTGTTCCTGTTCCATATCTAAATCATTCTAATTGTGAACTTGACACTCCCCCTCATTGATTTAAAGAGAGTAGACTAGTGTATGTAGTGTGGTGGACACTCCCCCTCATGGGCTGGTGTAAGTTGTGTGGTGGACACTCCCCCTCATGGGCTGGTGTAAGTAGTGTGGTGGACACTCCCCCCTCATGGATTTAAAGGGAATGGGCTGGTGTAAGTAGTGTGGTGGACACTCCCCCCTCATGGATTTAAAGGGAATGGGAGTATTGTGGTGGACACTCCCCTCTGCTCTACTTGCACCAATCTGCATCCTTTCAGCTGCACGAGTGCCAGTGAACAAATGCATTCTTGGGTAGAAGGGTACAGAACTGCCACACAGGCCTTGTCTGATCAGACTTCCTGTCACAGGTTTGCCCCTCGACCCCAGCTGGCAGGCATCATGTCCAGGAACATATCTCCTATCAGCCTATCAGAGATGAGAAAAGCGTTATCCACAAACCAGTGGCCTTTTGTTTTTCTAGCAGATTAACTTTTATGAAATTGCTTGTGTAGAGAAAGTGTTTGTTAATTAACAGGTGCTTGTCAGAGGACATAATTAGTGCCGTCTGGTGATGAAAGCGGAGTGCTAGGTGATGTCACAAGGCCGGCTAAACCGTAGCATTCAATCATCTGAAACTGACAAGCAGTTAAGTTGGCTGATACTTCAACTTTTTTCCTACAATCTTTGCAAGTACGGCCCTGTATGTATTCTGTAATTGGTAGCATTGCGTAAGGTTACCAAACCCCAGCGCGTCTCATATGTACGCATCATCAGTCCATGTGTACGCATCATCAGTCTGTGTGTACGCATCATCAGTCTGTGTGTACCCATAGGGAAACATCCTGATTAGTCACAATTACTCATAATCTGCCAGGGACACATGAGTGCATAAAATGTCACACATGCCCATTAAGGCGTCCTGATTACAGACATTAAACTGTTACCGCGGCGACACAGCCAGCAGGCTCCGCCTCCCTCATTCTTAGGTGGTAGTGGCTCGTATAACCCACTGTGTGGAATATGCGGACAAAGTCACAGACTTGACATGTTAAAAAGTAAATTTAAAGATATTGAAATAATGTGTTGAGAGCTTAGTAGGAAATAAAAAAAGCCATTGGGTGGAAGACTAGCGGTTAGTGTGTCTGGACGAGTAACTCAAAGTTTGCTGGTTTGAATCCTGAGTTTAACAAAGTGAAATAAAATATTTTGTTGTGCCCCTGAGCAAGGCACCTAAACCTGATTGATCCTGTTAGTTTCTCTGGATAAGAGCTTCTGTTTACTATTTAAGATGTAAATTATATGATATAGGAATTTGACCAGAAGAAAAGAACAGAAATTATCAGTGATTCATATTTCCTTCAACTTTCTGAAATGCAACATAAAAGTATGTGTATGTGTGTGTGAAATGCATGTCTTCCAGTTTGTATAGCCGTTAGCAACAATGCTAATGAAAACAGTCTTCTGTTAGATAAAGGCTTTCCCAAAACTCTACTCAATTAAATGTTATCTACAAAGTAGCCTATACTTGCCCTGGCAGAATGAAATTATCCCTTTTTTCATAAATCCAGGGGGTATTTGTTTAGCAGATTCTATAATTATGTGCTACAGAAGCATGGGTTCTAAACAGCCTCCTGATAGATGCACACAAATTAAAGGATTTCCAGAACATTCTTTTTTTATTATTATAATACAGTTTGATTTTGAGAGTATAAAGTATACTCAATTTATGGATTTCCAGATCATTCATTATTATTATTAAAGATACTGATTTTGAGAGTGAAAACCTGAAAACACTTGGGAAAAATTTAACACAAAACACACAAAAAGCATTTGGGGATAAAACATGAAAAGAAATTTGCTTGATTTCCGAAGGCCCTCGCTATGTATCCCCTGGAAGATTTTACTCTGCTTTCTCTTTCTATCTCTCCTTTCTCTTTCTCTCACCCTCCCTCTCTCTTTGTCTCTATCTACCTCTCTTTATCCCTCTTCCTCTCTTTTCTTTACCTCTCTTTATCCTTCTTCCTCTCCCTGCTCTCTGTAATGGAAAGGAAGACGTATTGCATGTTAGAAACCGTTTGCCCAACTCCCCGCAGCCCTGCCAGGACTAGAACTAACTCCTCCCTACTCTAACCTCTAACCTGTCATGTCTGCCCCATGGGCCACTAGTAACCATGGAGACGGACAACCCTTGTCGCTCTCTCTTCCACTCTCTTGTCTCCAATATAACACCTTGTCGCACAAAACACTGCTGCTTCCCTGTGGATGCAGACCTGAACTGTGCTTGTGTGCTATTGGACTTTCTGCAAAACACTTTGAATGTCTGCTTTGGCCTGCCTACAGTGCCAGGATTGATTTAATGATTTAAGGTACTACTTGACCTCAGATCTTCCTTGAGCGAAGGGAAGCATTTGAAAACTATTTGACTTAGTACCTGACCACAGATCTTGAAGTTTGGTGAACATAACCCTCGTGTGGGTTTGTTCTCATAGAGGGTTGACCGTTACACATGGTTATCGTGTCGTTCTATTGTGGTTCTCATGCGTTTCTCATGTTGTTGTCATGTGGTTCTAGGGTGGATATCATGTGGTTCTCATTTGGATCTCAGTTCTCATGTGGATCTCATGTGGTTCTCATTTGGTTCTCAGTTCTCATGTGGTTCTCAGTTCCCATGTGGCTCTCACGTGGTTCTCAGTTCTC
>JACXGI010015453.1:0-17384 GCA_016801175.1 Esox masquinongy
GGAATCGTCTGGGCCTTCATTGACTTCGGCATGGACTTGGCTGCCTGTATTGAGCTTATTGAGAAGGTATGAAGAATGTAATACAGCTAAGCTACATGGGAGTGCTGTGTAGGACATGATCGCTTTATTTATCTGATTGCTGAGAACTCTATTACATGCTGCTACAAGGGAATACTCCTGTAATTATATTTTAGTTAAAACTTTGAATGTGATTTTAAATGCAAATGTAATTAATTTCATATACATCTTCTTTCCTAAAGCCATTGGGTATCTTCTCCATCCTTGAAGAGGAGTGCATGTTCCCCAAGGCTTCAGATACTTCCTTCAAGAACAAGCTCTACGACCAGCATCTTGGCAAAAACAAGGCATTTGAGAAGCCCAAGCCAGCTAAAGGCAAGGCAGAGGCCCACTTCTCCCTGGTACATTACGCCGGCACTGTGGACTACAACATCACTGGCTGGCTGGACAAGAACAAGGACCCCCTGAACGACTCAGTTCTTCTGCTATACGGAAAGTCATCAGTCAAACTCATGGCTACCCTGTATGTTGCTGCCCCACCTGAGGGTAAGACTAGAATTTTAAAGGTTTTAATTCCAGTTTTAATTCAACATTAGTTACTTATTGGATTTTTCCACTCTATGAAATGAACTTTATTCCTCTTTTCACCATTTTATCAGATCCCAACAAGAAGGGAGGAAAGAAGAAGGGTGGTTCTATGCAGACTGTGTCCTCCCAGTTCAGGGTGAGATTTTAAAATGTCTTCATTGTTCTTCAGAGGTGCACTGATTATCAAGAAGGATTTCTGAAAGATGGGTTTTATTTTACTCCAACAGGAGAACTTGGGCAAGCTGATGACCAACTTGAGAAGCACTCATCCTCACTTTGTGCGCTGCCTGATCCCCAATGAGTCAAAGACTCCAGGTATTAGATCTGTCTAGTTAAATAACATCTAATCATGGGCTAGTGTACCAGAGTCCTAAGATGTTACTTCTGTTGCATGTGTACTGCTGCAGTATGGGTTAAAATCTCGCCAACTACTCTTTCAGCAAAACTCTCTTCTCTATCCAACACCACAGTATGTATGAAATAAAACATGAATTGCTGTCCAGAGATTAATATATAAAAATATCTTATCAGTATCATGGTCTTTAATTAGCTTTATCTCCAAACTCTTTGTGAATTATGACTCAATCTAAAATAAAACCTCCCCTGGTTACAAGTTAAAAGATTTAAAAATGAATTTAAAATCATTCCCATCAGCAAAACTATTTAAGATAAAGAACAGCTCCTTCCTTTAAATTTACAGAGTAAGAGACTTGGTTTGTGTTTCCAGGTTTGATGGAGAACTTCCTGGTTATCCACCAGCTGAGGTGTAATGGTGTACTGGAGGGAATCAGAATCTGCAGGAAGGGCTTCCCCAGCAGAATCATCTACGCTGACTTCAAGCAGAGGTAAAAACACACACAAATGCATTCCTACACACCACAACTGCACCATGGGTTCATCCATTTTCAAAAGAGGTTTCTCATTCACGCAAAAGAAACAACCGAATACAGTTTAGATGTTTACAATTTCTCCTCATTTAGGTACAAAGTACTGAATGCCAGTGTCATCCCTGAGGGCCAGTTCATGGACAACAAGAAGGCTTCTGAGAAGCTGCTTGGGTCTATTGATGTGAATCACGAGGATTACAAGTTTGGACACACCAAGGTTAATCAACTATCTTTATCCAGACACCAGTTGTTTAATTCCTCTCCTGTTGATCTATTGTGCAATTTGTTTCATGTTTTTCATTTCTCTAATGTAAAGATGGATAAAACATACATCAGTGTTTATATACTGTTGTTAGATTTGTATTGATGCAATATCACATTAATAATATAAATCTGTACAATGAGATAAACAGTGTAAAGAACCTATTCTATGGCTTTAAACAATGTTCATGTTGTTAAAATCAATGTAGTACTGTTGTTTACCTGTTTTGATCCATCTAAATATCAGACTGAGATTCCATAATCAACCGTGTTTACCTGTGTCTCAGGTGTTCTTCAAAGCCGGTCTTCTGGGTGTCCTGGAGGAGATGAGAGATGAGAAGCTGGCCTCTCTGGTCCGCATGCTCCAGTCTCTTGCCCGTGGATACCTCATGAGGAGAGAGTTCACCAAGATGATGGAGAGGAGGTGAGGGATAGACTGTCTTAGGAAATATTCTCTGAATCACTGGAATTAAACCGAAGATTGCGTGTCTGAGTGATGCCTGTTTCTGGCATTGAATGTAATGCATTATAATTATATTTTAAACAATGTGAGTTTTCAGAATGAGAAATTATTATTTTTATAAGTCTATTAAAGCTGCATTAAGGGACTTGTCAGTTACACTTTATTTTGAGAGTCCCAATTTCTGTCGATGTTCTATTTATAGTTATACTATCAACAAACCTTCAACCCACCTTCGACAAACTATGAATTGATGAACAACTGCCTGCTAAGGTTAAGGTTAGGGTTAGGTTTAGAATAATGTTTAGGGTAAAGGTTAAGGATAGAAAAAAGTTTAGGGTTTGGCTATAAATAAGGGTTATGGTTAGTAGATAGTTAGTTAAAATTTTACAGATAGCCGGTAGACAATCTACAAAGAATTTACAGGCACACTTGGGACTGTCAAAATGAAGTGTTACCCTTGTGTTAAACAGGTCAGTCCTGTAGCCAGACCATTTTCTCATTGTACACAAAATATGTCCAGAGTCCCATTTTGTTGTTCTTTGAATCTCAGGGTGTAGCTTTAAGCATGTCTCTCACCAAGCCACTCTATATTTATGTCACCCAGAGAATCCATCTTCACTGTCCAGTACAACATCCGCTCATTCATGAATGTGAAACACTGGCCATGGATGAAGGTGTACTTCAAGATCAAGCCCCTGCTGAAGAGCGCTGAGTCTGAGAAAGAGCTGGCCAACATGAAGGAAAACTACGAGAAGATGCAGGGGGACCTGGCCAAGGCTCTGGCAAGAAAGAAGGAGTTGGAGGAGAAGATGGTGGCGATGGTTCAGGAGAAGAATGACCTGGCTCTCCAAGTTGCATCTGTGAGTGAACAAATACAGTCATTTTCAGAATGACACACACATGAATGCACACACACACACACACACACACACACAAACACACACAGTGTTGTGTTTGGCTACGTGTCCATTTTTAATACACAAACTGAGGCCTCAGAACTTTTATCTTTTTCTAAATACAGGACTCAGAGAATCTGAACGATGCTGAGGAAAGGTGTGAGGGGCTCATCAAGAGCAAGATCCAGATGGAGGCCAAACTCAAAGAGACGACCGAGAGGCTGGAGGATGAGGAGGAGATCAGTGCTGAGTTGACTGCCAAGAAGAGGAAGCTGGAGGACGAGTGTTCTGAGCTGAAGAAGGACATTGATGACCTGGAGCTCACCCTGGCCAAAGTGGAGAAGGAGAAGCACGCCACTGAAAACAAGGTCTCTTAGATAATCTAATCAAAGCATTATCCAAACACTAATGAACACAAAACACAAATGTAATTCAAGTCATTTTGTGGGTGCAAAAAAACCCCCAGTTTGTTCTAATGTCCAGTAACTAGCCAGACTAGACAGTAAAGTGACTGACAGTAAAAAAACAGAATTTGTATTCTTTTAAGCTTGTTAAAGACCGATAAAAACACTTCTGCTCATGTACAATACACCAGAGGGGCAGATTCTTGTCAAACATGATGTGAATGAGCAAGGAAATGTTTTGAAACACTATCGTTTCACTCTACTGCCGATATATTATATTTTTTATATAAGAATACAAAAACTCTAAATAATTCCCCTTCTACATAATTTTTAATGACTTACAAACCTTGATCTGTTTTTTCAGGTCAAAAACCTGACAGAGGAGATGGCCTCTGTGGAGGAGAGTGTAGCCAAGCTGACCAAGGAGAAGAAAGCCCTCCAGGAGGCCCACCAGCAGACCCTGGATGACCTGCAGGCAGAGGAGGACAAAGTCAACACTCTGACCAAGGCCAAGACCAAGCTGGAACAGCAAGTGGACGACGTGAGTGGAGCATATTGGCCATTATGCTATACATATGGTATTAGCGTCACTTATTTGGATTTGAAATATCTTGGTATTTTTATCTTGTAGCTTGAGGGATCTCTGGAACAAGAGAAGAAACTTCGTATGGACCTTGAGAGATCCAAGAGAAAGCTGGAAGGAGATCTCAAACTAGCCCAGGAGACCATAATGGATTTGGAGAATGACAAGCAGCAGTCTGATGAGAAGATCAAGAAGTAAACACTGACAAATAACTAAAGTAGTACCTGGCTACTATACCTATTTTTAAAACATACAGCCATGCCTGTAATGCTTCTATTTTCCCCTATGGTACTATATTACTTTCAGGGTGATGTATTTTATGAACTTGGTTCAGCAGTAGATGGTCTAAAACCATGCACTATTAAACTAAAACAAACTCTACACATTCTGTGGTTGTGTTTCTTAGGAAGGAGTTTGAGACTTCCCAGCTCATCAGCAAGATTGAAGATGAGCAATCACTTGGAGCTCAGCTGCAAAAGAAGATCAAGGAACTCCAGGTAGAGTACATGATCAAAGCTACACTACAGGAAAACACACCACTTAATAATGTCCTAAAAAGCATTCATCCAGATGGCTTCTGATGATAGATCACTGGATTGGAAGATCGAACATCCTGCTAGTTCTTTTTGAAATTGTAAAAATGTTGCTTCTTACTTTTGTGATTTTGGTTGCCACATGGGAAACTGCCTACTCGATATAATAATGTAGCTGGTTTTGTATTAACATATTTATCCAAAGGATACTATTATATATTATTTTGTGGGGTTCTCCTGTTTTTACTTTATTCCCCCTGTCCCGGCCTCCTGCTCTAGGCCCGTATTGAGGAACTGGAGGAGGAAATTGAGGCTGAACGTGCAGCCAGGGCAAAGGTTGAGAAGCAGAGGGCCGATCTCTCCAGGGAACTTGAGGAGATCAGCGAGAGGCTGGAAGAGGCTGGAGGCGCCACTGCTGCTCAGATTGAGATGAACAAGAAGCGCGAGGCTGAGTTCCAGAAACTGCGTCGTGATCTTGAAGAGTCCACACTACAACACGAGGCCACAGCCTCCGCTCTGCGCAAGAAGCAGGCCGACAGTGTGGCTGAACTCGGGGAGCAGATCGACAACCTGCAGCGTGTCAAGCAAAAGCTGGAGAAGGAGAAGAGCGAGTACAAGATGGAGATCGATGACCTCTCCAGCAACATGGAGGCAGTCGCCAAGGCCAAGGTGAGTAGAGATGGTTTGGTCTCTCAGTAATAAAAAGGGTCAACTACATTACCATTGATTTGAACTGAAGTTGATTGGAGTTTACAAGTACCTAAAGTAATGACGGAACACATTCCCTAACAGGGCAATCTGGAGAAGATGTGTCGCACTCTTGAGGACCAGCTGAGCGAGCTCAAGACGAAGAATGATGAGAATGTTCGCCAGGTCAATGACATCAGTGGACAGAGGGCCAGACTCCTGACAGAAAATGGTAACATCCACAATGAACAACAAAAAAACAATATAGTAAACTTAGGCGTAGTGACCAGTCCTCATATTTTGTACTTTAAAATTCATCTTCTGAAAGATACCTTAAAATACATATTCAATCTTTAACAATACCCGTCAACCAGATTTCCCTTCTATATCTGCAGGTGAGTTTGGCCGCCAGCTGGAAGAGAAGGAAGCCCTTGTGTCTCAGCTGACCAGAGGCAAACAAGCCTTCACCCAGCAGGTTGAGGAGCTGAAGAGGCACATTGAGGAGGAGGTCAAGGTAACAACCCTAAAATGGACCAACCACAGTTAAGAGTCATACTCATATAGACAGTGACTATGCCTTCATTTGATATATGATATTTCTCATCTGTCTTTCTGTCTTTCTCTACCAGGCTAAAAATGCTCTGGCCCATGGTGTCCAGTCTGCCCGCCATGACTGTGACCTCCTGAGGGAGCAGTTTGAGGAGGAGCAGGAGGCCAAGGCAGAGCTGCAGCGTGGCATGTCCAAGGCCAACAGTGAGGTGGCTCAGTGGAGGACCAAGTATGAAACTGATGCCATCCAGCGTACAGAGGAGCTGGAGGAGTCCAAGTGAGTCACATCTAACAGCAAAAAAAAGCCAAACATGGATGTTCAGGATGGTGGTGGACTCTGAGAAACTGTTACATGAGCGTTCTACATAAAACCATCCACTGTCCTCCAACAGGAAGAAGCTGGCCCAGCGTTTGCAAGAGGCTGAGGAGGGTATCGAGGCCACCAACTCCAAGTGCGCCTCCCTGGAGAAGACCAAGCAGAGACTGCAGGGAGAGGTGGAGGACCTCATGATTGATGTGGAGAGAGCCAACGCAATGGCTGCCAACCTCGACAAAAAACAGAGAAACTTTGACAAGGTGAAGATTTAATAAACCTTGCTCTAGAAAGAGATATTCTGCTTACAGTTTAATCAATTGCAAAAACTCTGCAAAACTCAGCAAAAATCCTATTGATTTCCCCAGGTTCTGGCAGAGTGGAAGCAGAAGTTTGAGGAGGGCCAGGCTGAGTTAGAAGGAGCTCAGAAGGAGGCACGCTCTATGAGCACTGAACTCTTCAAGATGAAGAACTCCTATGAGGAGGCTCTGGATCATCTGGAGACTCTGAGGAGAGAGAACAAGAACCTCCAACGTGAGCGCATGACATCAGTTTTATTTGGTTGATGTTTCACAAGTCATTTGAAAAGTACTACAATAATTTCCAAGAAAAATGTATAATGATTTAACTGTTATATAAAATTTTGCATGATTTGAATTTTTTGTGCAGAGGAGATCTCTGACCTGACTGAACAGATTGGGGAGACTGGCAAGAGCATTCATGAGCTGGAAAAAGCCAAAAAGACTGTGGAGACTGAAAAGTCTGAAATCCAGACCGCTCTGGAAGAAGCTGAGGTACAGCCGTTTCATGAGAAAATAACTGTCACAGTTATTAAGGCGAAGGCCTTCTGAAGTCCAATGCTCTCTGTATGTTAATGTAGTCATATTGTAACGTGTTATTATTAGCCTGATTGCTTCTCTTTGACCAGGGCACACTGGAACATGAGGAGTCCAAGATTCTGCGTGTTCAGCTGGAGCTGAACCAGATCAAGGGTGAGGTGGACAGGAAGATCGCTGAGAAGGACGAGGAGATGGAGCAGATCAAGAGGAACAGCCAGAGGGTGCTTGACTCCATGCAGAGCACCCTGGACTCTGAGGTCAGGAGCAGGAACGATGCCCTGAGGGTGAAGAAGAAGATGGAGGGAGACCTGAACGAGATGGAGATCCAGCTGAGCCATGCCAACAGGCAGGCCGCTGAGGCCCAGAAACAGCTGAGGAACGTCCAGGGACAGCTCAAGGTAGAGGGACAGGGACATCAGTTAAACAAAAATCATGTGGAGGGATTTGTTTGTGAATCAGTAGAAATATTTGTTCAAAGGAATGTAATAAAGTGGACCCATTAAAATGTCTTTCACTCATTCTATCACTTCACTTCCAAAAGTCCTGAAGAACTTGTTATTGTAAACCCTAGGATGCCCAATTGCACCTTGATGACGCCGTCCGTGCCTCAGAGGACATGAAGGAGCAGGTAGCCATGGTGGAGCGCAGAAACGGCCTGATGGTGGCTGAAATCGATGAGCTGAGGGTAGCTCTGGAGCAGACAGAGAGAGGCCGCAAAGTGGCTGAAACTGAGCTGGTAGACGCCAGCGAACGTGTTGGGCTGTTGCACTCCCAGGTACTGGTCCATTCCCATTTCTCATAAACTCATGCATACATACTTGGAAATCTAAAGTGCTTTATTTAGAGAAAAACAAATTATCTTTTTTCCTCTTCCAGAACACCAGCCTTCTTAACAGCAAGAAGAAGCTGGAGACTGACCTGGTGCAGGTTCAGGGTGAGGTGGATGACATCGTCCAGGAGGCCAGGAATGCAGAGGAGAAGGCTAAGAAGGCCATCACTGATGTGAGTCTGAGTTACATAAACTAGTTTTTACCCCAAAGGTCAACTCTAGCTGGCCTGGTTAATCATACAGTACTCAGAGGGGTAGTATTATTAATGTAATTTGGTGAACATAAAACCAACTACCATTCCAGGCGGCCATGATGGCTGAGGAGCTGAAGAAGGAGCAGGACACCAGCTCTCACCTGGAGAGGATGAAGAAGAACCTGGAGGTCACAGTCAAGGACCTGCAGCATCGTCTGGATGAGGCTGAGAATCTGGCCATGAAGGGAGGCAAGAAGCAGCTCCAGAAACTGGAGTCCAGGGTAAGTTAAGAGCAGAATGGATTTAAATACATATTGCTAAAAGTGTGTTTCATCACATAATAAAATTACTAAGAATTGCCAACTAATCTTTCCTCCTAAAGAATGGAAAGTACACAGGAACAGCCACTTGTTAAGTTTAATTTCACCAGCTAATAATATGCCAATTTCTTCCACAAAGGTACGTGAGCTTGAGACTGAGGTGGAGGCCGAACAGAGAAGAGGTGTAGATGCCATCAAGGGAGTCCGCAAATATGAGCGCAGAGTTAAGGAGCTCACCTACCAGGTAAGAGAGAGTTCCATCTTAACACACTTGACGTTAACACAGATAGGCTTGTGAAACTGCATGGAGCACTGATTCTTTATTATTCTAACACAGACTGAGGAGGACAAGAAGAATGTTGCCCGACTTCAGGACCTGGTAGATAAACTGCAATTGAAGGTGAAGGCCTACAAGAGGCAGGCTGAGGAAGCGGTAAGTCACTGTGAAAGCATATTATGAAACATATATTTATTTTTCCCTACATAGACAAATCTTCAGAGTAGAAGTGTGTGTTGCTGTAACAGTGATTCAATTTGTAGTGTAAGTGCTGAATAAATTATGCCTGCGTGTTACCAACCTCATGAATAGGAGGTTTTATATTATTTTTCCATCACCCTGGAAAATACAACATGTACATTGCTACCCTAATTATGTATATAAAAAATAAGAAAATACTTGGCAATTAGAAAATGATTTATCTTTCCAATAATATGTTAATTTGCATATTTTGCTACATGAAGCTTTACAACTTGAATTGTGATGTCATTCTATGTCTCTTTTCCTCATGCAGGAGGAAGCATCCAACCAGCACATGTCTAAGTTCAGGAAGGTGCAGAATGAGCTGGAGGAAGCAGAGGAACGTGCCGACATCGCTGAGACTCAGGTCAACAAGCTCAGAGCCAAGACCCGGGATTCTGGAAAGGTACAGAACTGCTAGATACACCTGACTATCATGTTGAAGATCTCTGAGAAGAAATTCAATGTGGATAATACGTCACGTAAAATCAAAGCAGAGAAATATTAAATAATATTAATTAATTAATTAATAATATTAAATAATAATAATAATGATCCATTCTCTTCTGCTTCTTACAGGGCAAAGAAGTTGCTGAATAAACAAGATCAATGTTGTATTATTTCCTGAGTTGTATAAAATATAATTTTCAGGGTGAAATTCTGAGCATTGAATAAAAATATGTAGGCCTACACATACTTATTTTGTGTCTGTGGATTTATTTCTTGAAAAACACCTCTTACATACCATAACAATAAAAGGAGCTCACCTACCAGGTAAGAGAGAGATTCTTGTTCAAACACTTGGCATTAACACAGACAGGGTTTTGTAAAACTATGGGGCGGTGATTCTTTCATTCCTGCCCATAGACTGAGGAGGATAAGAAGAAAAGTGGCTTGGGAGCTGTACTCCTACAGGCAGGCGTACCAGTTGCCTATGCTTAGAGCGATGACAGAGACTGAGCAACTCTATGCGCAGATAGAAAAAGAGATGCTGGCGATTGTGTATGGACTGGAGAGATTCCACCAATTTGTCTATGGCAGAGGTTGGTAGAGGTTGAATCTGAGCACAAGCCATTGGAAGCTACAATGAAAAAGCCACTGAGCAGTGCCCCTGCAAGAATTCAAAGGTTACTATTGAGAATACAAAATACCAATGCAATGTGAAATGCTGACCTGGAAAAGAAATGTACATAGCAGATGTATTGTCACATGCATATCTACCAAACATAGAGGTACCTGATGAAGACACAGAGGCACAGGTCCACATGCTAATGACCAACCTACCTGTGTCAAGAAACAAACTGGAGGAAGTCAAAGAAGAATCATGAAATGATGAAACAATGCAACAATTACTTGAAACGGTACAAACTGGCTGGCCACAGAAGGGGAGCCAAAACACCAAAACAAGTGTAAGAGTACTGAAATGACAGGGACGAGATTTCCAGCCATGATGGGATCACCATTCCAGATACCATGACAAAAGAAATGTTGAATCATGAGAGTCATTTTGGTATTGAGAGTGTCGTGGAAAACCAAGTCCACAACGACTAAAACAAAAGCAATTCAACTCAGGAACTTGTGAATCCAATAGACTTTAATGAAAATCATAGAACAATGACAGACATCAAAGGTCCCTCTGCAGATGCACCCCAAATTCTAAGTCCGGACCATGGCTTTTTATACAAAACTTTCACACATCACGCCATCTGACCATCCTATCTGAAAGTCCCACTGGGGCGGAGTTTACCTCTTGTCCCCTATCTTTCTGGGTGCCCGTAGTTCAGAGCAGTTAATCATGACAACCTCATAGTTCATACTTGGGTCACACCATCAGTGAAACACAAAGGCAATAAATTTCAGGGTCATTAATGTCTGGACACAGGACGCTGTCCTGCTGAGATACATTGCTGCAGACACCCTAATGACAGGCGTCTGAACAAGATACACACATCATGATGACCATGCACTCTTTTACGAACTCATTTTTGACCAAGCACTCATTGTCTGTGTGTGTGTGAATTACATCATTCAATAACTCATTGTCTGTGTGTATGGATTGCACATTAATAAATTTCATAAAGCTAGTGATTATGCATGCACATTATTATATTCATAGAGCGTGTGATTATATATGCATTTTACAGAAAATTCCCTCACATATAAGAGTTGCAGAAGACGAGCAAGAGATTTACTCTTCCGGCCTGGTATGTCTAGAGAGATCACTGAAATGGTAAACAAGTGTACAATGTAAAACTGCTACAGGAGAGCCCAATCAAAAGAGCCATTACAGCCACATAGTGTTTCAGAAAGACCTTGGCAGAAGATCGGGGTAGACTTGTTCACATTTAACAAGAGTGAATATCTTCTGATTATTGACTACCATTCAATGTATATCGAAATGGAATGGCTCAAGAATGACACAAGAAGCCCAACCGTGAGAACCCATCTAAAATCACAGTTTCCCAGGTATGGTATACCTGAATGTGTCATCTCAGACAATGGACCTCAGTTCATTTCGACAAAATTCTGGATATTTGCAAAAGACTGGGAGTTCTGCCACACCACTTCCAGCGCCCATTTTCCTCAGTGCAATGGATTGGCAGAGAGAGGAGTCCAGACTATCAAGCTCATGCTCATGACGGGATGGATCCATACATAGCACAAATGAACATCAGAAACACACCCATCAGAAACCACCCAACATAGGAGCATCACCAGCACAGCTACTGATGGGTAGGCGGCTGTGAACTACACTTCCAACAACACATCAACAGTTAACACCTGAATGTGATGACGTAGGAGTTAGCGACAGAACTGGTTGAAAGATAGCTAAACCCCACGTTGTGATCACGAGTCTCTTAACTTAAGTAAAACGTAACAGTGAGCAACTGCGTGATTAGAAATTCGCAATTCAGACTGGGTTTACGAACCACACATAGACACTTTGCTTTGAGGTAGTTGCTGGTCAGTTCATGAGCACGATGCTGGTTATCGTAGTAGAGTAGAGGCTACCGTTGCTGCTATCAACTGTGATCTTTGACTCAGGAAATGTCGGTAATCTAGCTGACATTACCTCTAGCAAACTACCTCCCATAATGTATGAATGAGGTAGATAATTAGCTAATCTATCGAAGAGGTTTTTTTTAAACCGGAAACCATATTAGGTGTGGTCAGGCTAACGTTATTTATTAACGATAGTTTCTGCAAAATAGATGTTGGCTTGCTAGCTAACATTTGTTCACTAGCTAGCAAACAATCTAACCCTGAACATTGTGAGGTTAACACAATGTTCACCTCACAGCTA
Source organism: Esox masquinongy (assembly GCA_016801175.1). Taxonomy (NCBI): domain Eukaryota; kingdom Metazoa; phylum Chordata; class Actinopteri; order Esociformes; family Esocidae; genus Esox; species Esox masquinongy. The sequence continues at coordinate 12,186 of JACXGI010015453.1, forward strand.
GCACCGAAATGACACCAGTCAAGAAGAGACTTAAATTATTCATACGGGCATTTTTCTATGCCAAGACAAAGTGAGTGCCACAACTAACTAGCTATGAGACAGAAGATAACTAGCTAGCTATATCTGTCACACCATCTCTTGAAAAATTAGCTAATGTTACATGTAGTTCCCTACACAGTTGGTTGCATTTGACATTTCAGCCAAATATGGATCTTATAGAGTAAATATTGACATCAGGTTCTGCAGGCGTCAATGTAGATAAAGCTGTTCATGTCATATTCTGTACTTTATTTTAGCAGGATCAAGTGACAGGATTTTTCCTGGCTGAAAATTAGTCCAAGTTGGTACCCCAACCCCCTTCTACCTCGTGCTTTACCGGACGCCCCTCTGTAATACTGTATACTTTATATAAAGAAAGTATACACTTGAAAAAGAAAACTATTATAGTGTTAAATCTGCCCTGTTGTCCACTTGAGTAGCTAATGTACACTAAAATGTCCTCCCTAATACAACAGCAACCAAAAAACAAGCAATAAATCTATTCTTTACATATTAACATGTAACATATTTGATCCTTTTTTTTTTTTTTACATATGTAGGATTTTACCCTCGTGTTATTTTTGTTCTCCTCTGGGACTAGTAGACATTTTATTGGATTTAAGTGCTTCCAGCCTATAGTTTCTGCTTGGCTATTTACTCAAGACCCCAAACACATTGGCTCCACAATGCTTCTAGCATACCGAGCATATCATTCCTTTTTCATTATGTCTGAGCTACCCGAAAACATTTTGCCATTGAGCATCAAAACTATGTTTATTAGAAGATCTAGGAATCACATAAAAAATATGAAATCACTCATCAAGCTTTATAATTAATCACAGTCAATATTGTTGTTGTCTATTTTCATTGTTACACTCTGTTCTTGTTAATTTGATTTGAATTAAAAACGCATCAGAGCTATAGGCTTATACACCGATCAGCCATAACATTATGGCTGTGTGTGTGTCGCTTACCTGGAGAACACATGGCACCAGGATGCACTATGGGAAGAAGCCAAGCCGGCGGAGGCAGTGTGATGCTTTGGGCAATGTTCTGCTGGGAAACCATGGGTCCTGCCATTCATGTGGATGTTACTGTGACACGTACCACCTACCTGAGCATTGTTGCAGACCATGTGCACCCTTTCATGGCAATGGAAATCCCTGATGGCATTAGCCTCTTTCAGCAGGATAATGCGCCCTGCCACAAAGCAAAAATGATTCAGGAATGGTTTGAGGAACACAACAACGAGTTCAAGGTGTTGACTTGGCCTCCAAATTCCCCAGATCTCAATCCAATGGAGCTTCTGTGGGATGTGCTGGACAGACAAATCCGATCCATGGAGGCCCCACCTCGCAACCTAAAGGATCTGCTGCTAACGTCTTGGTGCCAGATACCACAGCACACCGTCAGTGGTCTGGTGGAGTCCATGCCTGGATGTGTCAGGGCTGTTTTGGCGGCAAAAGGGGGACCTACACAATATTAGGCAGGTAGTCATAATGTTATGGCTGATCGGTGTATATTACAGCCTTGTTGCGTTGTTTTTTCCTTGCCTTGACGCCACATCATCTATCCCCCTCTCGACTTAATTCAGCTGTAGGCTATTTGGCTATGTTGCTTGCACTCATCCAGCATCTTCACGTTCGTATATTTATATTGTTAGGGACTTAAATATGTCAATTGTATATTTTTACACTTTGTTCTGCATATAAAATGTTGTTGGGGACAGTAGCCTACAGACCCTAAACTAATCGTCTTTTCACCAGTCATCTTTGTCTCGCGAACTCTATTAAAAAAAAAAATATTTATACATATTTTGACATGCTTGGGCGTAAAAGAAAACTAGTTCCACTTGTTTTTCTGACGTTACTCATCTCTGCGACTGCATGCGAGGTTGTCAGATCATTAAACCATGAAATCCATACAAACGCTTTATTCAGTACAACCATATCTGAAAAATCGACCCGCCCAAGCTCATTAAAATTAGCCCAACTCATCTGGCCACACAGCTAATATGGAAAAACTTTCCTCTTATGGTCACATTCACTGCAGTATACCGTATGGCTGGTAGGCTATTTAACGTATGAGTGCAAAATTATGTTTTACTCTGCCGACACACAGAGGCGGGCGGTGCAAGATTTTGGGAAGGGGGCCGCCTTTTAATTTTATATGCAGGAAAATCCCTGGATGAGATGATGACTGTGACAAGTTACTTGTCACAGCAGGATCAGACTGCCAGGGAGAAAAGATCACCTTGGAGCTGAGGTGAAATGTTGCTGCATAGCAGTAGTCTATAAAACTTAAACAAAATTATTTGTGTTGTAATGTGTAGCCCATATCTTGAATGTTCATATCTATTAGCAGAACCAGAAGGATGTTAAGTCGACCAGTGTAGTCATGACAGAGGGATGTGGTGGAGCTTGGGAGGTGAGGTTGTGAAATTCAAGTACAGTACAGGAAAAATGTACATGTAGACCAAATTATATCAGCCACACACATTGAAACACAGAGGTATGTGTAGTAGCTCTTCACTTACAGCACACATCACTGACAATATCTTTACTATGTAATATTATATGAAATGGCTGAAGGTAGTATTTTTCATGTTTATTCTAGCAGTATCAAAGATATGTTGTGTCCACCAGTGCACATTCAGCATATGACCAAAAGTATGTGGACCCTCGACCATCACACCTATGTGAGCTTGTTGGACATCCCATTCCAGAACCATGGGCATTTGCAAAAAATAATTGTCCCCCTCACATTTGAAATCAAACCAACGCCGCTGTATTCCTCCCAAGATATTGTCACTAAACGTCAGTTGTGAATAGTAAAATATTTCATAAAGACAACTTCATGACATCTGGCAGTTGGAAGTACATGTGCCTGCAACTGCTGTACTGTCTAGCCTTGTTCCCACCATCACTAATACGCGGGTTCAGCTAAATCAACTTAGCCTTTTATTATTTTAAATGAGTTTCAATGTCATTTTTTATTTATTTTTTTCACTTGGATATTGTGAGTTACTGTGCGTAAATAAAGCCGGAAAAGGTCTGGGCTGTAAAGCAACAAAAGTTGAACATTTTGAAAGAAGGTGGTGACTCAGTACCCACTGTACGTTGTAATGTGAACCAGGCTTTGACTGCTAGAGAGCGAGAGCGTTGTCTGTCTGTGTCGGTGACAATTCACGTCACTACTGGCGATGTGCGCGTATCATCTGTCGGTTTGTAAACGTGACGCGTGTCAATCAATACTGCCGACTGCATACTGACTCCCACTCGACGTCAGCATCCCCGGATCTAAACATCTTGTTGTTATCAGTTAATTAAAAAGGTGTGTCCGTTTCCATTTAAAATATCCCAATAAACAGCCGCACGTATGTATTGCTCCTCTGTAGGTAGATTTGAATGATTTCAAATCTGAGCAACTACAGTGTCCATCTCCTGCATGTTTATTGCTGGGGTCTCGTTTGTCATGGCAATAACATTGATATGGTGAATGTGCGTGGTGAATGAACTCTATGCAGTAAAGCATTCAGTATTACTCTAATCAGTATGTTAGTACATATGTAATTGTTGGGCCTGTCTATGTAGTTGAATTCACAAATAAAGGGGTGAAACTCTAATGTTTATCTTATAGGTGCAGTCTGTAATGCCTAAATAGCTAAGTTTATTAATTGGAGAGTCAACATTAATCCATCCACATTCTCAGCTAAACAAAAAGGGGTTATTGGGGTGGGCACTTTGTTGTTATTTTCAAAGCACTGTTTGTTCCTTTCATTAAAGTGAAAACTGTTCGCTGAATAATAAATCCATGGACCCAAAGGTTTATGTAGGCCTACTTGTTTTTAATCAATGCTCAATATTTTGCCGTATATTTTATATGACACAGGAAATATTAAGAAGTTTATCTTGTTCATTCAGCGGCTTCTTTGACCTATGAGGACAAAGAAAGAATAACATGGATCAGTGTTAATAATAAACACAATTAATAGAGTTTATGAACAAAGTATGGATTTAATTTATGTACCTTTCCAGAATCCCGGGTCTTGGCTCTGAGCTTGTTGACCTGAGTCTCAGCGATGTCGGCACGTTCCTCTGCTTCCTCCAGCTCATTCTGCACCTTCCTGAACTTAGACATGTGCTGGTTGGACGCTTCCTCCTGCATGAGGAAAAGAGACAAAGAATGACATCACAATTCAAGTTGTAAAGCTTCATGTAGCAAAATACGCAAATTAACATATTATTGGAAAGATATAGCATTTTCTAATGGTCAAGTATTTTCTTATTTTTAATAAAGTAGAAGGCACAGTATGCATTTGCATAATTTATTCAGCAGTCACACTACAAATTGAATCACGGTTGCAGCAACACACTTCTACTCTATGAAGAGTTGTCTATCTAGGGAACAAATATGTTTCAGAATATGATTTCACAGTGACTTACCGCTTCCTCAGCCTGCCTCTTGTAGGCCTTCACCTTCAACTGCAGTTTGTCTACCAGGTCCTGAAGTCTGGCAACATTCTTCTTGTCTTCCTCAGTCTGTTAGAATATTAAAGAATCAGTGCTCCATGCCGTTTCACAAGCCTGTCTGTGTTAACGTTAAATGTGTTAATAAGATGGAACTCTCTCTTACCTGGTAGGTGAGCTCCTTAACTCTGCGCTCATATTTGCGGACTCCCTTGATGGCGTCTACACCTCTTCTCTGTTCGGCCTCCACCTCAGTCTCAAGTTCACGCACCTTTGTGTTAGAAATTGGCATAGTTTAAGCTGGTGAAAGTAAATATATCAAAATGTTTTAAAACATAGGTAAAATATATGACTGGTTCTGTAATGATACCAATAACTTTTCATTATTAAGGTGGTTTATTGAAAGGAAAGAGTGATTGCACAATGCACTCATTAATTTTTTTTGTTCAAATAAATTTCCAGGAAAATCATTTTTTTGCTTTAAATTAACTCACCCTGGACTCCAGTTTCTGGAGCTGCTTCTTGCCTCCCTTCATGGCCAGATTCTCAGCCTCATCCAGACGATGCTGCAGGTCCTTGACTGTGACCTCCAGGTTCTTCTTCATCCTCTCCAGGTGAGAGCTGGTGTCCTGCTCCTTCTTCAGCTCCTCAGCCATCATGGCCGCCTGGAATGGTAGTTTGTTATATGTTC
>JACXGI010015454.1:0-17407 GCA_016801175.1 Esox masquinongy
GAGATACTGAATTTGGGATTTTCATTAGTTGTCAGTTTTAATCATCACAATTAAATGAAATAAACATTTGAAATATATCAGTCTGTGTGTAATGAATGAATATAATATCCAAGTTTCACTTATTGAATGGAATTACTGAAATAAATCAACTTTTTGATGATATTCTAATTATATGACCAGCACCTGTATATGAACAAAAAACAGAAGACATCCAAACCCATTAGACATCCAGTCACATAGGAAAATATTTAATACGCTACTACAAATAAGCAGTTCCTTAATACAAACATCTGAGCGGTACACTATAAAGTAGCCTAAATGCAGTCTCCTTGTTTTTACAGTACATTGATTAAATTAGGTAGCTAGCAAGCTTACCTAACGCTTCTGTGGCCAATGATAAAGTTGTATCCAGTACGCCATCATCGTCGTAGGGGTTGGGGAGGGGGGAAATCTGCTGCGGGATCATTTAAATTTTTTTGGACAACAGGTCCGTTGTCACTTGTGGGGGTCCTCCGCCGGTCTGAAACTTTCTCCATCTTTCTTCTGCCGCATCTTTTTTTTTGCTTTTGCCTTTAAGTTTTTCCAGCAGGCTTTAAGTTGAGACCTGTCCCTCTTCTCCTTAATGCCAGTTGAGCAATTAAATCGCTCAGCTAACAACAGCCAGGTCTCGTCCTTCTTGTCCACTGAATTGCTATCAGTTCGCTTTTCCTCAATTACTGTCCCAAACTCTTCCATTAGCTCAGTTAGCAATATCTTTTCAAATGCCAAAAAATTTGAACTCCTTTGCCGTGCCATATTGTATAAATATACTGAAAATCTAGTTGGTCAGCAGTGATAACAGTAATAATAACGGCGTTTATTTGAAAAAGTAGCAAGTTCACAAGACATTTGTTCAAAAATTACTGAACATAAATCATATTTCAATAGTTTAAACTTGTTTAAGTAATCCAGGGTTAAAATTAAGATGTGCAACACGTCTCTGATTAATTATAAACCAGTTTAAACCTAGATTTACTAACCCTATATTATGTCTAAACCAGGATTAATTTAATTCATGTTGGTGCAACCCAGCCTTAGCGTACTTGAAAGAGTTGAATAAGGTGGCAAGCCTTTCTCCTATATGCATGTGAGTGATTATGTCTGTTTTATGCACATACAACCAGTATGTTGAGTGCGTCAATTGTTGTAAGGGCATGCTCTCACGACACCAGGGAATCCTGTCTAACAATGCCTCACCCCCGTCAGGTGAAGCTAGACTGTGGTAGTCAGCCTAGCGCAGTTAAATATTGCCTTAGACCACTTCACCAACTGAGAGATGTTCCACATGCACTTCTGCCAAATGTATGGTTTGGAGATAATTAATATTTTTTTGATGAAATCCCAGATTTCAGAACTGTATTGTGGGTTCTTCCTGTTGACTAAATAGGTACATTACTAACATAGAGTTACTGACATGCTAGTATTGTGTAATTGGATTGCTGAAAAAATGACATAGCAGTTTAGAAGAGGTTTGATTGGAAATTTCTAGCTTTAACTTTTGTTCATTGGTAAATTGACTTTAAAATCTGATATCTCAGGTGAAGGACAATCTTTACGAGCAACTTTATGCGAATAATTTTTTAATCAAAATGTCTGATGGAACATTAGAGTCCCAATGTCTTTTAAACTGTACTCCAGAGAGTGGGGTAAACAAAGTCCTCTCATTAAAGCTGAGCCAATATATGGAAGTCTTGCACTCTCTAATCTAAAGCTCCTGTCTACTTTTAAGTTATTTAGAATGTCCTTTTCTACAATGAAATGCTCTCAAAATTGTTTTTCTTCAATGTGAAGATTGATGAGCACAAGGGTAGCCTATTTTCAGTGGGATGCATTTAAAAATCATTGAATCCCATTAATGACCTGTAGACAAGTCAAACTCACAGTAAGCTTGAGTGCAACCGCTTGTAATGTAACAAACCACAGCATTAGGATGAGTCACAATCGCCTCACTTTGAGTGGTATCTCTTGTGGGGCTTTACCTGCAGAAATGAAGAGGAACAATGGTGCCTAAGGACAAACTGCTGTCCAAATACTCCAAGTGCAAAGCTAGATAATTAGAAAATAATGCATTGATGCTGAAAATAAAGGACAGCAGAAACTTTGGGGAATCACTAGCAATTAAAGATGGATCCTATTTGCAACCTTTACTGCCTACTTAATGATTCCACACGGAAAGCCTTGTATCCACAAAAAGGACCAAATTGTGTTGATTTACAGCAAAATTAAATGGAGTTTACAGTCAGCGAATATCAATGTAATTGATTGCATTGGTAGTACACATCAGTATAGGCTTGATTATTTTCTGATCCACAATAACTACCCTAAACCAATAACTATTCAACCTTTTATTCTGAACTTGCAGAAAACAACAGACACCAAGGAAACTATTTTCAATAGACATTTTAAAATATAAACCCAGACATTACCATCAAACTAATTTTATGTTAAGAGGCTTACAAAGATAAATATGTTCTGTTGAGAAAATACTATTGTGGCTAAGTCTCCTGAATTATAAAGACACTCCCTGACAAAGGCCTCTTATAATTCATTTATGATGGGGATTCCTTGCCCTGCAAGAGCTACTATCACTGCAATACCATAGAATCTGTTTAATATTGCTCAAGCATGTGTTTAATGAGCAGCCCTCTTGGAGACTGATGAAATTAACTGGGAAGTTTTTTTCTTAATTTCTTTGTAGAGAAGAGTGCTTAAAACTAGTGCTAAGTTATGATAAAATATCACTCAACAGCTACATTGAAATTGTCCAGATGGAACCATCTGAAAGCTGCCATTTTTTTTTTTTTACCTGGTCATGGGCAGTTGAGGTAGCTAAGTAGGTAGGTTGCACACAGAAGTCAGTAACATTACATTTATGCCATTAAACAAGTACACATGTGCATATTATCAGGATAAGTCTCTGATTACACCATGCAATTGCCAAAATAATATGCATTCCTGGTGCATAATTTAACAGAGATATGCACTGTGGAAAACGTTTTTCATGCATTGTTGGCCCATATTTTGACGGATGTCTGTTCTTAGTCAAACTGTCTAAGGTAAAACCAATCTTGAGTCAACATTTCAGATGGGTTTGAGATAAGATTAAAACAGGTTATATTTCAGCATTCATCACGGATATTTAAGGTAACGGCTTTGGTTATAATGGGTACACGGTATGTTAAGGACTACTAGGTTATAATGGGTGCACACGTTTCCCCTAGTGGAAAGATGGTAATATAAATGGAAACATTGCCACCAAGGTGAATAATCTGTGGTTTATTCCTAATAAGAATGACAGTCATGAAATCTTTTTTGGATAAATTAATTATATTAACACTGCTTCCTAAATTTTTACTAGGGTGATCACATTTAAAATATGTGTTCAAACTTGTAATTGGTACTGTTTGTCAATACATACATGAATGACCAGTCGGCAGTGCAATTTCATGTGTTTGACATGGACTGTTGTACCTATGCATGACTACATGTTGTAACTGTACGAATGTGATTTCTTGAAACGTATGCTTCAAAATGAGTGAAGGACGATGAGTGATGCATCCACTCATTGTTCTTTTACCCTTTCTGTCCCCAAGCAGAGCACATTGATTTTCTGAGATGTGGTTGAGAATCACAATCAGTCTTGTTCAAAAATAGAGGACACATCAAGTGGTAGAAATGAAGACTATCCTTCTCTGAACCCGTCTTAGGAGGGGTCTCCAATATATTTGAACCCTAACTACAGAGCCAAGGCCCAAGAAGGTGGGTGCGCAACCTTCACAGAACTTGTCTCAACCCAAACTGCTGTTTTTTTTTTATCCCAAGGCTCTTTAGTGCTTCAACTGCCAGAAACAAAATACTTTAGTGACTTGGTCTTCTCCTATCAGCACTGATAGAAGAAACTGTCTCCTCATGGCATATCATTTGAGAACAAAAGCCGTAGTATATACAATAAAAGTAATTAAAAATTATTAGTGAGGTGGAGCACATCCTTACTAACCAGAACTGACAGGAAATGACAAAATGTATAAAAATTACAATAATTGTTCGCTCATATTTTTTATTTTCAAAAAACAAAATAACTTCCACCTAGAAAGTGTTTTTGACATCTTCATGTGTGAGTCTTTTAAAAATTACCCCCATACATAGAATGTGATCAACTCCACACAGCAGTATCAGTCATACAGTGTAAAGGTAGCCAAGGATCTTGTCTCCACAGTGGAGCTCAGCAATAACCACATAATAGTTATTAGTAATTCTATTATCAGGGTGTCAGATAATCACCCTGGGCTTACTGAATACAGCAAATACTGCAGGGGTGAGTAACACCGATAGTGTTACATTTAACACCTGACCACTTTGTACAGGAAATGGTTTCCCACTTTTAGTCTTAAATTAACTAGTGCTGATGCTTTTCAGAAAATGTTTTGATTGTTATGCAATAAAAACTTATAGTATTTTTTTTTCAGACTAGGAAAACTACCCATTGTTAAATAGCATAGTGGTTAGAGAAGCAGACAACCACACAGGAGAACGAGTATTGAATATGGCCAGGGACAAGATTAGCTGAGGACAAGGTGGCTACAAACATCAGTAGCAACATACAGTAAAATAAGCAAACAAGGACAAAAGAAAATATAGGTGCATCGGCTGAACTGTCTGTGGAGTCAGGAAATTCACAACAAATCTGGTCTTGTTCACAGGCCTTTGAAATGCAGAGCTAAAATCCACTGTGGAACTCTGTTTGGGTCTTTATGTCTAAAAAGAACACTAACTCGTTGAATATATCCATTGAGTAGTCAGCATTTGAATATGAACTATCGTGACTTAATCCTGTCCGTGTATATTCTTTTTACATGTATGGATTACACAATTATTTGAAATGCATATGTCACAGAGATTCATCGGTATGTATGTAATGATGCCGGGACAGTTGTGTTGTAAACATGACGTTGCATGAAAGGCAGCCTACGTTATTTTTGACATAGCTAGAAGGAAGGGATAAAACTCCTATTCCCTTCCTCAAGTTAGCTAGGACTGCTTTCCAGATTTTTTTTTTTTTTTTTACTAAAAAGGTAGAAGATGGATGCAAACGATGTTCTTCCCTAACAAACATACATAACTGGTGAAAAGTTTTAGAACACCTCAATTTTTCCAGTTTTTATTGAAATTCACACAGTTTAAACAAAATAATTTCAGTGGCTAGGGAGTTTTTCCTAGCCACTGAAATTCAACACTACTGTTGTTTGCTCCTTGGGGTTTAAGGCCGGGTGTTTTGTAAAAGCACTTTGTGACAACTGCTGATGTAAAAAGGGCTTTATAAATAAATTTGATTTGAATTCCATGATTTAATTTGTCTCCAATTGTTTATTTGTTCTATGCTTTAATTTCAGAGTACATTAAGACATGAAAAAACTATAATCTAAATTTTTGACTCATCAAAGTAGTCACCTTATGCAGACATAACAGCCAAACACACTAGTGTCGTTCTTTCTACAATGGAAATCAAATATTGTCTGCAAAGTTCTTCCCAACACTGTTGCAGAAGTCCTCACAAATGTGTTGCACAGTTCATTCCAAACCAGCTCAATTCAGATATAGCCTGGAGGTATGTTTTTGGTCATTATCCTGCTGTAGGATGAATCCCTGACCAACTAGATGTACACCAGAGGGTACTGCATGGAGCTGCAAAATGTTGTAATAGCTATTTTGGTTCAGGGTGCCAATCTGTGCAAGTCGCTGACTCTGGATCCAACCAAAGAGGCCCAGACCATCATGCTCGCTCCTCAATATTTGACTGTTGTGGTGTCGATAGCTTTCGCCTACTCAACGGCGTACAAAAATCATGCTTGACGAACCGAAGATTTTGATTCATCGGTCCACTGGTGGTGCTTCATGGCCCAGACAAGCCTCTTTTACTTATTTTGCCATCTTAGCAATTAGTTTTTTACTACCACTCAACCTGTCAAATTTGCAGCTCAAACTGACACTTGCTTACTTTGACCGGTGTTAAGCTGTGCTTGAAGCTGTTGTCCTGTGAGCCGCCTATCACACAAGCTTTTGACTCTCAGAAAATTGACTTTTCATTCTGTTGTGGCTTTGGGTCTGCCTGACCTCTTCCAAGTGCCTTTTGATGGTGTAGAAAACTATACTCACTGACACATTGGTTTCCTTTGCAATTTCTCTAAAGGAAAGGCCTACACTTTTAAGGGTTATAATGGTCTGCCTTCCTTTTTTAATTGTCTTATTATCATAATTATGAATGCAATATACTACTTCCTGTAGTACAATACTGTCCAAATAATGCTTAATAGGGTGCAGTAACACAGTCTGTTAGAAAACTGAACTGCTTTATACAGAGAGAGAACATGGGACACCTGTAGAAAACAAAACATGGGACACCTGTAAAAATTGTTAGCATCAACTTTCTTAATTTACTTCCATGGCTCAATTTACTTCCATTGCAGAACAGTTATGAGTTGTTAACCCATTACTTGTTCCCTTAAAAAGGCTTTTGAAATGTATATTATTTTTCTGTTTTTGGTAACCTACATTGTTTTACCTCTGGTGTTTACCTTTTATTTCAGGTTAATCACTTGAACTGCTTAAATTTCAATAAAAACTAGAAAAATGGGGACGTTCTAAAACCTTTGACCGGTAGTGTAACTATTGATACAAAATCATGTTTTTAACTAGGAAAGCTGGCCAGAAAAAGCTAGCTGATGACAGACTGAATATGATGGTCTTCCCAACAATAACAAAAAAAACATAGCAAAGTGTCATAATTTCAATACTTACCATTTAAAAAATAAGCAGCAGATTGCACACCTGAAAATAAATGAGCAGGTGCAAGAAAAAATATCAAACGAAAAAGAAAATAGTCTCGCACACGGATAATGCTTGCAAGTGTTATAATTTAATAGAAAACTGCAACGTTTCGGTCAAAGACCTTCGTCTGGCACACTTATAATTTGTCATTCTGTTTTCGTTGTTGGTCGTGTGTGGACCTGGGTCTAACCAACTAATGCACAGGCTATAGCTGCCATAGATGTTAGCTAGTTAGCTTTGGGGCAACAGGGTTAACAGGCTAGCTTGTTTGTTATACTATGTTATTGTATTGATATTGTTTTGTGTACTAGGCTGTTAAGCTATTCAATTTGGTTCTGCGTTATCAAGGTGATGTAGGATGAAGTGCATGCTAATACTGACTCCATGTCCATGTTGTGCCCTGCTGACAAACGCTAGCTAACAGGTATAGCTTTTCCACAATTATTTCCATCCAGATTTTTTTTTATTTTCACGAGCACTGTCAACGCCTCACCCCCAGGAATTCCGCTCACCCACAAGGCTCCATTGAAAAGGAATGAGCTGCCCCGTCTACTGCCTGCTGTCTGAAACCACCTATAGCAGTAAAACATGTCAGAACTAATATAGCCTGCAAATACGATTATTTTGATTTTATTTCAAGTGATATACCTAACATGGAGACGTCACTGTTTTATGCGATCTTGTGATTTCCCATTAATTTTAGCTATGAAATAGATTAACATTCCAATCTGATCAAACTGCAGAATTTATGAACAGAAAAGCATGGCTTAAAGATTTAATGCCGCGTTCCATTTACCTCGGAAGTCGGAACTCGGAACTGGGAATGATGTCACACCCGACTTAACCGAAGTGGATCGCGTTCCAAAAGTCCAAGTCGGAAAACAAGATGGACGCCCTCAGGAAAGCCTTTGTTGCACTTGCCCTTTCTGTTGATAAAAACGCATTTAAGTGGTATTTCACGCATATAACACCGTAGCAACATGTCCACAGACAGCAGTTGGACAGTACTAAAAGTGTACGACAATTTTAATGAAAAACAAAAAAAGAATTGCTAAAATAAACAGTAAAACTACAGCTTTCACTTACTGTTGATACAAGGTGCTGCCATCTTGGACTACGAACTCAAGGCTTGTGGGGTCGCTCCGAATTTGCGTTGGAATTCCAACTTGAAGGGGCGTTCCATTTGAAACTTCCGACTTGGAAGTCAGAAATTCCAACCTCCGAGTACAAACTTATAGTCTCCAGACAGATAATACTGGATCCGCAGGTTATTAGCTAGTTGAATAAAATCAAATACTCCCCATGTATGTCTTTAACAATTCTGTTTTTAAGTTACTTCATTCAAATCTCAAGTCTTTTAAGCACTATAGGCTAATGTTAGAGTTATTAGTCCAAACAAAACAGCCCCAAAGCATGATGCTGCCACCACCATGCGTCACTGTGGGTATGGTGTTCTTTGGGTGATGTGCAGTGTTGTTTTTGTGCCAAACATACCTTTTGGAATTAAAAGTTCAACCTTTATTTCATCAGACCATAACACATTTTCCCACGTGATTTTGGGAGACTTGATGTTTGTTTTTGCAAACTTTAGCCAGGCTTGGATGTTTTTATTTGTAAGAAAAGGCTTCCGTCTTGCCACCCTACCCCATAGCCCATTCATATGAAGAATACGGGAGATTTTTGTCACATGTAGCACACAGCCAGTACTTGCCAGAAATTCCTGCAGTTTCTTTGATGTTGCTGTAGGCCTCTTGAAAACCTCCCTGACCAGTTTTCTTCTCGTCTTTTCATCAATTTTGGAGGGACGTCCAGTTCTTGGTAATGTCTCTGTTGTGCCATATTTTCTCCACTTGATGATGACTGTCTTCACTGTGTTCCATGGTATATCTAATGCTTTGGAAATTCTTTTGTACCCTTCTGACTGATATCCCTCGGAAGCTCTCTGCAGACCATGGCTTTTGCTCTAAGATGCAACTAAGAAAATGTCAGGAAAATCCTAATAGAACAGCTAACCACTAGCTGGCAAAGTGTGACCTGTAATTCAATGCAGCGAAAATGAAGATTGGTGATGGTTATGTGTCTTAATGTATTGAGTGGCAGAAATAAAGAAATGCCTAACATATCCTTTGTTTGTACCAGTTACTGAAAGTCCGCCACCAACAACAGATTCCCAAACACACTGTAGTTATGTAGTACCTGCATGATGTGCCACTGCTGAGGACTGGATCCAACCATTGTGAGGCAAAGGGCGGGGGGTTGCAATCTTTAGAAACTTAAAAACATGCTATTAAGGGTCTATAATCAGCACAAGTGCTTTAATTCCGTTATAAATATTATTGAAATTACATAATTATGTTTACGGTGATATACTGGGGAGGGACAAAACATAGCTGTCCTAGGATGGCAAATCTGTCCGGAAGACAAGCATATGTAAATGACCATCCCGTCTCAGAGTTACTCGTCTTTTCACATTTCTTTATCTTTGGTTGATAAATAAACATAGCAGCGCCCACAAACGGGTGACGTAACTTCTAGAAAGTTTTTACAGAATTACTTTGACCGGTTTTCAGCTCTCCTAGGATATGGTAAGTTGTTCTAGTCGCGAATATAATTTATTTTTGTGTCAGACGTATTATGTTTATTTTACAAAAATATGACTGCTATTGTTGGCTGCCTGTTGGTACGTAAGTAATCCTTCTTGTCCTGATCTGAACGATTTCTACCTCGTTAATATCATAGTGTAGATCTTCAAACAATTACAATGAGGAAATAAAGTTATAAACACTGTTTGAGCTTAATGGGAGTAAATAAATGCACGGTCTGACCAGTGATTGTGGCGTCACTCGTACCTAGACGTTCTAATGGTGCGTTCTAACAGTACGTTCTAATCACACTGGTGTGATTGTACACTTCAGAGACCACTCTAGCCTGAGCACACTGATGGGATCATACGTGTTAAAGGGTTAATTTGTGGGTATGTACATCCAAATTGGACGAAGAGTTTAGGAATTACAGGTCTTAAATATGTAGCCCCCTCTTTTTCATGGGACCAAAAGTAATTGGACAATTGACTCAAAAGCTGTTTCATGGACAGGTGTGGGCTATTCCTTCGTTATTTCTTCATCAATAAAGCAGGTAAAAGGTCTGGAGATTATTCCAGGTGTGGCATTCGCATTTGTAAGCGGTTGCTGTGAACCCACAACATGCAGTCAAAGGAGCTCTCAATGCAAGTGAAACAGGCCATCCTTTTGCTGTAAAAAAAATTCCACCAGAGAGATAGTAGGAACATTAGGAGTGGCCAAATCAACAGTTTGGTACATTCTGAGAAAAAAAGAACGCACTGGTGAGCTCTGCAACACAAAGGCCTGGACGTCCATGGAAGACAACAGTGGTGGATGATCGTAGGATCCTTTCCATGGTAAAAAAAAAACCCTTCAAAACATCCAGCCAAGAGAAGAACACTTTCCAGGAGGTAGGCACATCATTATCCAAGTATACCATGAAGAGGGTATGCAAATACAGAGGGTTCAACACCATTCACTCAAGGTGCAAACCATTTATAAGCCTCAAGAATAGAAAGCCCAGATTAGACTTTGCCAAAAAGCATCTAAAACAGCCAGCCCAGGTTCTGGAACAGCATTCTTTGGATAGGTGAAACTAAGATCAACTTGTACCAGAATGATGGGAAGAAAAAAGTATGGAGAAGTCTTTGTGATGGCATGGGCATGCAGTGTAGGCAATGTGATGGCATGGGCATGCATGGCTTCCAATGGCACTGGGTCACTAGTGTTTATTGATGATGTGACAGAAGACAGAAGCAGCCGGATGAATTCTGAAGGGTATAGGGATATATTGTCTGCTCAGATTCAGCCAAATTCAGTGAAGTTAATTGGACGGCGCTTCACTTTACAGGTGGACAATGACCCAAAACATACTGTGAAAGCAACCTAGGAGATTAAGGCAAAAAAGTGGAACATTCTGCAATGGCCGTGTCAATCACCTGATCTCAAGACGATTGAGAATGCATGTCACTTGCTGAAGACAAAACTTAAGGCAGAAAGAACAAACAAACAAACAACAACTGAACAGCTGCAATAAAGGCCTGACAAAGCATCACAAAGGAGGAAACCCAGCGTTTGGTGATATCCATGTGTTCCAGATTTGAAAAAGTCTTTGCCTACAAAGAATTAGAGTATTAAAATGTATTAAAATTGCATTTGAAGTATTAAAAGTGCACATTTTATTTATGATTGTGTTAATTTGTCCAATTAAATCTGAGCCCCTGAAATAAGGGGACTGTGTATGAAAATGGTTGCAATTCCTGAAAGTTTCATACAATATTTTTGCTAAACCCCTTGAATTCAAGCTGAAAGTCTGCACTTCAATTGCATCTCAGTTGTTTCATTTCAAATCCATTGTGGTGGTGTACAGAGCCAAAATTATGAAAATTGTTTCAGTGTCCAAATATTTCCAGATCTAACTGTATATACAATACAAATTTCCTGGTGTCCATTGTACCTGTGAGTGCAGAGTATTTTAGGGTTCCAAGACGTACCTAGTCACCTTTCAAAAAAACAGACAGTGCTTTGAGATGCAGCCCCATCATTAGACACAATAGAAATTGGCTGTGTCCCACTAGTGGTTCTTTGATGACTACTGTAGAGACTGTTCCACATAAATCATGCCAAATGAAGGTTTTACACTGTGGTTGATTGAATGTGCCAATGGCTCTCTTGGTCACAATCTGATTTAAGCAAGGGCCAAAACACCTTGAGCAATTTACTGCTGAGATACCATCAAATGTATTGGGAGACAATGCTTCTGGCTCCCATATAAAAGAGCCTGTTTGATGTTATAGGATTCAGAGAGGCACAGAGTTATGTTGTTACCTCAGGCAGTGAGTCAACAGCGTTATTCTTTCCAGTTTTTGTGCCAGACCACTGATAAATACATCAGGTAATGTTTCAGAAAAGTCAGCTGATGGGAAGCCAACCTAAGGCCTATTTAATTAATCAATTCTTAAACTGGTATGTCTCTGTTAAGTTAATCAATTTTGAGTTAGCAGAACTAATGGTAAAATCATTATTGTAACTGTTTTGTAGGCCACTGTATAGTGTCTGCCTTTTTTACATTTATGATTGCTATTAGCTAGAATCCTTGATGTTAACACAACTAAAAATATTTTATAAAAGCTAAGGTATTGGTCTGGAGAGATGTAACTACTCTCCCATCATTTATCACATGATAATTTGTTAATCCACCTGAAACCACACCTTCCTATTTTATGTTAAATAAGTGCCCCCTGTAAGTATTGGGTCAGTGATACATATATTATTTTTGTGGCTGTATACTCAAAATAAAAAAACAAATCAAACATTTAGACTAAATTTTATGTTCATTCAATTAGTGTTAATTTAAGGGTATTTATGTAAATATTTGTTTCATTTAGAAATTAAAAAACTTTGTATATATTCCTGCTTTTTCAGGGCCTACTTTTTGTATTAGAGACAATTGGCTTGAAAGGTGTTTCTTGTTTGTCATGTGTATTTTTTTTTATTTTTTTTTACATAATTTGTGCAGACACAACTGGACTGTCATAACCAGACTGTCATAAGTCTTTTTTATCTGGGAGTAAATGTCTAGAGTTAGAGTTGGCCCTTAAAAAAATATTTTTAGGTGACTGTCAACAAGAGGAGCAAAGCAGTTTCAGTGTAAGTCAAGTAAGCCATTTTTGGCTGGGAAAATCTAAAAGAAAAAAATCTGAAACATAGCCAAACTTTAGGCTTACCAAAATCAACAGTTATGACCATCATGAAAAAAAGGAAGTACTGGTGAGCTGAGCAATCGCTAATGGCCTGGTTGGTCAAGGAAGGTCACTACAGCAGATGACCAAATAATGCTTAATGATGAGAAAAAAGTTCTCAAACAGCATAAATGTGTCAGGCACTAGTATCCACAAAAGACTGAAATGATAACCAAGTTACACTACCTAAAATCACCTGCAGAGTTCAGGAAAATTATATTTTGCACAGATGAGACGCATTACTGTCCCAGAGTATTGGAAACTCATTGAGCAGTACTTGCAAGACAATGAACCAAAATATACTGCCTCAGGAAATAAAGATCTTTTCAGGGCCAGAAAGTGGATATTTTTGATGAAATCCAATTTAATACACATTTTCTTTACTGAAGTTGTTTTGAAGACAATAAGTCCTTCAAAAAAGACAACTGAAGATCATTACAGTACAGGCTTAGATTAAATTCAAATTTGTCATTGTCATTAATTGTCATTAATTTGAATCATTCCCTCATCAGCTTGCCATCATCTACCCTGGTTTCCCGTCCGCTCATCGCTAGATCGTTGTTGTTCACTACTCGATCCACCTCATCCCGCCTTCAAACCTGTCCACCTGCCCGCCTGCCAGCCTACCTGCTCTGCCCACCCCGCTGCCCTATCTGCCTCACCCTGCCTACCTACCAGCCCAGCCCTCACCCCTCCGGCCCGACCTCAGTCCTTCCACTCCAACCTACATTAAAACACCCCTCTAGTTCCATTGCTTGTGTCTGGTGTCGTGCGCTTGGGTCCACTAGCGGTTGCCCCCCATAACACTGTTTGTGTTCAGGAGGAATGATCGTTTAAAATTGTTTTCTTTTATTGTGCCCACATATGGCCAATTGGCGCCGGACACTGCACATGTCCTTATCTTGTCATATCAATGATGCATACCGAATTTGGTGTGAATCGGACAAAAAACAGACAAAATAATAAACAAGTAAATAATAATACTGACTTTAAAATAGTACTTTTAGTGTAGAAAACTATCTATAGGTTTACAGGCTAATAGAATGTTTTTAACCTTTTGACGTGTGAGTTTCAAATATCACTTAACGGCCCCCCAGCGAGAGTTTTTTTGCGCGTGATTTCAGTACTCACTCAGAGTTCCAGAATGTGATTATGACGTCACAATACATTTCATCCGCTTCCCAAAACACCACGCTGCTTACTAGTTATGCATCTAAATTTTTTTTCAATTATATTAGCAAACTACTACCACAAGTTATACTGTTAAAAATGCATATTGAATAATTATTGACCAACTGTAAAAAATGCCGTTCTTTTTCTAAAGATTGCGGCGCCAAAGATACTGACAAGCTTCACTTGTATCAATAAAACATATGCTAAATATCAGGCAATAGGTGGCGTGTAAATAATTTATTTACATAGTTATTCAGAAGCTCTCAAAAGTGTAGGACAAATTCTGAATTCCGATTCTTGCATATTTAGTAATGGACAAATATGATCACTGAAAAAAATGATTTTTGAAAATTACGTTGAGCTTTTTTCTCAAAAGCAATTCGTGAGGGGGACACCAAAAGTAGTGCTGTAATACCGTTTACTTTGTGCCATCGGTTTGCTCACTATTGGAGATTCAGCTATTGTGTGTGAACCCTACCAACATAAAACAAACTGACTGGATTAACCCCACGTTAGCTTTCGTGCACTGAGCGCCTTTCAGATGGTTGACACGAACACAGTCACTTTGCCAGCTAAGGAACACTACATACATTGCATTGCAAGCTTCTCTTATTGACTCGAATTCAAACACCAAACACTGGTTGATGTAATGGTAGCTAGCTAGCAAACGTAAGTCAACCGCTAGCTAACAAAGTGTGACCGGTAATTCAATGCAGCAAAAATGAAGATTGGTGATGGTTATGAAAGTCTTATTGTATTGAGCGGTAGAAGTAAAGAAATGTCTAACATATCCTTTGTTTGAACAAGTTACTGAAAGTCAGCCACCAGCGACAGACTTCCTAAGATTCCCACACACACTGTAGTTATGGAGTACCTGCATGATGTGCCACTGCTGAGGACTGGATCAAACCATTGTGAGGCAAAGGGTGGGGGGTCCACAATCTTTTGAAACTTAAAAACATGCTATTAAGTGTCTATAATCAGCACAAGTGCTTTAATTCTGTTATAAATATTATTGAAATTACATAATTATGTTTACGGTGATATACTGGGGAGGGAAAAAACAGTTTTCCCA
Source organism: Esox masquinongy (assembly GCA_016801175.1). Taxonomy (NCBI): domain Eukaryota; kingdom Metazoa; phylum Chordata; class Actinopteri; order Esociformes; family Esocidae; genus Esox; species Esox masquinongy. The sequence continues at coordinate 14,916 of JACXGI010015454.1, forward strand.
GGATGGCAAATCTATCCGAAAGACTGGCAAAAGTAAATGACCATCCGGTCTCAGAGTTACTCATCTTACCACCTTTTTTTTACCTTTGGTTGATAAACAAACCTAGCAGTGCCCACAAACGGGTAACATAACTTCTAGAAAGTTTTTACACAATGATTTTTGACCGGTTGTCAAAAAAAAGCTCTTCCAGGAAATGGTAAGATGCTCTACAGCTAATATCATTTGTTTTTGTGTCAGACGTATTGGGGGTATTTCAGAAAGCAGGGTTAACATACTCTCAGTTGAAACCACAACTCTGGGTTGACTAACTTTGAGCTGTCAAACTCAGTTGACTGTTTCAGAACAGGTGGTAACAATTAGTTCAGTCAACTCTGAGTTCAGTTAACCCTGAGTAAAGCACGTGCAAGAGGAGAAAAAAACCCTCATCAATGGAACGCAGATAATGTGATTCATCATGGCAACAGGAGAAAAAGGTCTCGGATCCCATACTTCTCCCCAGTGGAGTTAGATATATTAATGAATGCACGTGCAGAATATGAGTATATATTCAAGAAAAAAAGCAATACAGTAGCAGCAGCAAAAGAACGTGAGCTAGCGTGGCAGAAAATTGCTGACCAAGACAATGCATGAGTATTCATTGAATAAAAAGAAGTCACATCTAGTGTTCCACTCATGAAATGTTTATATAATGGGTGGGTGTAATATCAAGTTCAGAGTTCATTTATCAAGTGCACCGAATAACACAGCGTCATTCTGAACAGTGGCATTCTTGTGACATGGCACACATCTATGTAGTAAGAATTAAGAAATATATAAAGCAATAATATACATCAAAATGTAAACTAGTAGCAATTTTAAAGAGAGTAGGATGGGAAATATGAACAATATGGGTAGAAGTATTGAATATTATAAATATAATGAGTGTAATATGCCTATGAGTGGTACATACAAAAGAATATTCTAATGTATATTAAATGTACATAGAAAGACATCAGAGCATTTGGAATGTTCATGTCTGATCAGTATGATCATATATCATTGTTGCTGGTTGAGGAGCCTTATGTCTGTTAGTCGCATAACGCAACTCTCCTGCTTCCTGCCTTTTGCCAACCTTTCTTTCTTTTCTTACTTTTTAATTTTCTTTTAATCTTCTTTAAATCTTTTACATTTGTTTCATTTTTGTTCTATAATTGTTTTAATCATATTTTTACAATTTTATGTAAAGTTTAAAAGAGGAGCTCAGCACAGTTCTTTTGTATTTTTGAGTGATTTTTTTATGATGGAGGAGCTAAGACAGCCGTTGGAGGAACGGATAAACCGCTTAGAAGATTTAGTCACCAGAGCGCTCCTCCAGTCGGACTGTGGGTCCTGTCCGGTAGGTGAATCAACAAATGCTAATGCTAACATAGCAAAACAGGCTAACCTAAGGCTAGAGAACTCTAAAGATTTCCCTATACTTGATAGAACAAAGTCAAAACTGGTGAACAGATCAGAGCAATTTCAGAGCGAACGGCTGAATGAGACGATAACACAGCTTGAAATACGTGAGAGGCAACAATTCATTGACTCTGTAGCAGCTACTCTAGGGGTTGAGCTACCAAATGCTAATGGACAGACACAGATTGGTATACAAGGGATTACTTCAAATCTTGACCGCTCTGTCACGGACCTGGCTGACACTCTCCCCTGGACATGTGCCACTGGATTAATCGCAGAGGCTTTCAAACCAGCCTTCCCCAATGACACATCTTACTGGCACAGCACCGGGGCTAGACCAAAGGCATCAACTCCAGCGGGGACTTGGTCTGATGTCGTGCGCCGCAGAGGCAAATCCAGTAAGAAATTAAATAAGAGAGCACCAACCCTCAATCCACCACCTGAACTTACACTGCAAAACAGGTACGAACCACTGACTCGGAAAGAAATGTGTGTAAATGAAACTAGGGAAGCTAACCACAACACTAGCATTAGGGCTAACCAAAATCCAAGAAATAGCCCTGAAACCACTGATAGGACGATGGAAAGAAGAAACTTTGCTAACTCCACATCTGATAAGCCAGATACTACCTTGATTGGGGACGACATAACCAAGCATATCAGAATGGCAAAGACTGAAACCCTAACCATGGCTGACACATCGGTCAGAGAGCTAACAGAAATGTTGCCAGTTATTCTCTCTACACATCCAAGCAACATGCAGATTATTATCCGCACTGGGTCTTTTGACATTCTACAAAGGAAAACTGGCTCTGAGATCCTGAAAAAGGATTTTTCTATGGTACTGGAGAAAATAAACAACATGTTTTCATCTCAGGCCCCATTCCAACCTTGGGGAAAGGAATTGAATCTTTTAGCAGACTCCTTGGGCTGAATACGTGGCTGACATCGGCATGCCTCAACCATGGGATAAGGTTTATTGACAATTTCAATATTTTTTGGAACTGTAAAGACCGCTTTAGACCTGATGGGGTTCATCCAAACATCATGGGATG
>JACXGI010015455.1:0-17373 GCA_016801175.1 Esox masquinongy
TGTGTGTGTGTGTGTGTGTGTGTGTGTGTGTGTGTGTGTGTGTGTGTGTGTGTGTGTGTGTGTGCGTGTACTGCGTTGTGGGAGAATTCAGGGTCAGCCTGGTGGAGGGAGGCCAGAGCAGCAAAGGGCCAGGCCAATGGGCAGGGCTGGGCTACGTCTGGTTCAGGGATAGTTGGTTCAGGGATAGTCTGGTTTAGGGATGGTCGGGTTTAGGGATGGTCTGGTTCAGGGATGGTCTGGTTTAGGTCTTCTATAATGCCTCCCATTTATGCTGCTGTTCCAGCCTCTCCTCTGTCTCCAGCTAGCTAGGGCTCCTTCCTTGGTTTGAGAGCTTTACTATAAATACTGGCTGGCTCTACTTATAGCTGCTAACCACGGAGTAGCTCACACACTGCACTATAATTAAAGGGCTATTTTAGGCTCTTTGAAGCAGTAACACAAACTAAAATGATTCAGACCAAGAAAGAAGGAGACATACACTGAACAGCATCTCGCCCACTACAAATGAATACACACACACACACACACACGCCTTTAACACTGGGACAAAACCTCAAGTCAAAGTACCTGCATGGGAATAAACACAAACACCCACACACACACACACACACACACACACACACACACACACACACACACACAAAGCTAGTTGTTGCATCAGAAGACACAGGAAACTACAGAGAGTTGTACTGGAAGTCAAGGCATGAGACAGAATGGGAGCAGCGGGGGACTTGAACCGCTGTGTAACTGCTGTAGATTAGGAGGGGAGAGAAGAGGATGAAGGGGACTGAGAGAGGGGGGCAACACTGGGAGGAAATGGTAAAAGTGGATTAACACAACAACAAGTTAAGTAAGAGAGGGGGTTGAAAACTAGAAACAGTGATTCAAGCAGTGGGAGACTGGTTTACTTCGACACACAGAAGATTAAATCAAGTTGATTTATTCCACAAATGACCTTTCTGAAGAAGAGAATGGTTGAGTGGCCACTCTGTTGTCTGACAGCCCAGCTCAGAGAGAGAGAGAGGGGGAAGACAGAGAGAGAGACAGAGTGGGGAGAAAGAGAGATGAAGACAGATAAAGCAGAAATAGAGAAAGGGATAGAGTGAGAGACACTGAATGGCTTGTAAATGGATTTATGAAAATCCTAAAGGTTTTGTGATGGACACCCAGCTGTTTCCAGAACAATATGACAGAGTTCCTCTACACAGGGTCACGACATCTGCTCCATTCTGTTAATTCCATTTAATCAGTGTCATCATGGAGTATGGAGGGATGGAGAGATGGGGGGATGAATGGATGAGAGATGGAGGAATGAAGAGATAGTCATTTCAGACGTGTGGACAGATGATGATTTCCTCTCTGTCGGACCTCTCCCCCAATCACACACACACACACACACACACACACACACACACACACACACACACACACACACACACACACACACACACCCTATCTCTCTATCTATCTATACCTCCAGCCCTCCCAACTACTCATTACTGTAATTGGTGGGCAGAGAGACTTGCTTTGGCAACGTAAACACATCTCCCATGCCAATAAAACCCTTGAAATGAGAGACAGGCCGAAAGAGAGAAAGACAGCTCCTCTGGATGGATCTCATTTCACATCCTCGTTGTATCTCTCTTGTTCAATCAGTGCCAATAATTTGCTTTGGTTTTCCTTTAAACTTCGTCTCATCCTCTGCATCAAAGCATCCTGCTGGCATTTCAAACCCCACCCCCCTACCCCCCCGACTGCAGCTGCTGTGCTTTGTGTAGAGCTGGTTTACAGGCCTCTGTCATTGGGGCTGTGCTGGGAGAGGGGTGAGCCAGGGACAACTGCTTCTGACTGGGCCACGGACAGGGCCTGGGGAGTACCAGCTAGTGGAGCTGTGTCTGTGTCCATTAAGTGTTGGAAAATATCCAGCCAAGAATTACTCAGTGTGCCCAAATCAGGCAGTAGCAGGGGGTGTGCTGGAGTGTGAGAGAGAGAGAGAATGAGAAGAGAATGGAAAAGAAAGAGAAGGAAAGAGAGGAGAGAGAGAGAGAGAGGGAAGAAGTAGTTAAAAGTATTTGTGTTTTTTCCCCTTGTGAAACCTAAACGACTTTAAGCCACACAATTACAGAGGCGGGGCCTGTGCCAGGGTGGGGTGGGGGAGGGGGGCGAGTAAATATTATCTCTGCTCCCATCTCTCCTACCCCCTCCCATCCCCTCATCACCTCCCAACCCAAACTGTCAGGGAGCACTAAATCCCTCAGACTGCCAGGCTAAGCATAAAACATACACACACTCTGGACTCTCCCTCTCTCTCCCCTGCTTTCTCCCCTGCTCTCTCTCTCTCTCTCTCTCTCTCTCTCTCTCTCTCTCCCCTTCCCTCTTTATTGCGCCCGCCCTTGGTTACACCACCCAACAGTATACACACGTCCAGCGCTCATGTTTGTGTGATCTGTGTGTGCAGAGAAACAGCTCCACGCCACATAAAACACTTTGTGCACGTTGTAGACTGTGTATTTGTCTTTCCTGTGTCTTTCTCACTCCGTTGCTCCTCTTGCTCCTGTGAAGCTATTTCCTGTCCTTTTATGGAAGTCTGCTCCCTGCTCCTCTCATTCTCTCTGCTCTGTCGCTCTCTCTTCAGCTCTATCTTTCTGCTCTCTCCCTAACTCATTTCAAACTCTCTCTCTTGTTTTCTGCGTGTTGTGCAGCATGACTGTTTGCATTGCCTGTTGAATGTTTACAGAATCTGTGTTTTGGTGTGGGATGAGCTTGTGGATTGACTAGTTGAGTGAACAGCAGTTTGTGTGTCACCGCTAGCCATGTCCTCAAGCTGCTATTAACCGCTTGTCAATATTTTTTTCCCACTGTGTCCCCATCCACACCCTCAACACAACCAAGAATGATGGCTGAGTGTGAGTAAGGGACAGAAGGACTGTGGGGAAAGGGGGAATAAAGAGATGGAACAAGTGGAAGGATGGTGATGGACAGAAAAGGGCTGCCTTTATATAATAGCAGTCTTGCTAAGTGCAGCTGAAATCGGATCTCTCTGTGAAAAGAGTACAGGCTGTTTGGTTCTTATCAGGGCTGAAAGCACAGAACGGAGAGAGGAGTGGGATATAGAAGAGAGGAGAACAAAGAGAACATAGGGAAGTAAAATGAAAATGAGAATTCAGGAGTATTGTCATTGTTTTTCACTGACAGCTAAAAAAACCCAGTATACTGAGTGACTGAACAGTTCATATGGACCGTGTGTGAAAAGGGTTAGGGTGTAACATTTGGGCTGTAGGTCTGGTCTGTATCTACTCACTACGGTCTGTGTCTACTCACTACGGTCTGTATCCACTCACTACGATCTGTATCTATTCACTGCGGTCTGTATCTATTCACTACGGTCTGTATCTACTCACTACGGTCTGTGTCTACTCACTACGGTCTGTATCTACTCACTACGGTCTGTATCTACTCACTATGATCTTGTCTAAATCTATTCACTACAGCCTGTATCTACTCACTATGGTCTGTATCTACTCACTACGGTCTGTATCTGCTCACTATGATCTGGTCTAAATCTATTCACTACAGCCTGTATCTACTCACTATGGTCTGTATTTACTCACTATGGTCTGTATCTACTCACTACGGTCTGTATCTACTCACTATGATCTGGTCTGTATCTACTCTCTACGGTCTGTATCTACTCACTACGGCTTGTATCTACTCACTATGGCCTGTATCTACTCACTACGGCCTGTATCTACTCACTACGGCCTGTATCTACTCACTACGGCCTGTATCTACTCACTACGGCCTGTATCTACTCACTACGGCCTGTATCTACTCACTACGGTCTGTATCTACTCACCGTGGTATCGAACAGTCTTGCGTGGCACTGGGTTCCAGTTGAGACATAATGACTTCTCCCAACCAATCAGAAGAACCAACAGCAGGACCTTAGCCCCACCCATGGCTCCGATTGGGCCTGCCAGTGTCAGCAAGGCCGTTGAGTTGCTGGTTGATGTTGAGTGACAGAAGAAAAAGACAGGGTATGCAAAGCCTTTGGCAGCCTGTCAAAGAAATATCAAACACACAATCAGTAAAGTCATCACAAATAACTACCACCATATCTCACGAGCAGTTGCAGCCGGACAACATTCACAAACAACTTACCAGAGCTCTGTCAAGCCAATTCAATGACAGTTATTAAATTGAAATGCAGACATATCAATGTTAACGTGTGTCGGCAGCACGTCAAACAGACAAAGAAAATAAATGTTGAATCAAGGACCATTCAGGACATAATCTAGTTTATTCTAATTATCTTCAACGGATGTTAAATATCAAACTTGTTTTGTTTTTGACAGGCAAAGCTACCGACAGCGTTTCTAATCAAGGTAAACGACGCAAACATTACTGAAGACTTAAAAACACACACAAAATGCTCCAGGAGTACACTATCAAACTTGTCCTGCTTGGACTCTTCTGTGTAATTGCCATTCAGCACCTGCTGGTGCCTTATCAGAGAGCCAAATCAACACTTTGATGTTGTTTCTTTTTTTTCTTTTTTTTTTAAAGTTGTTTACTTCTAATCGTGCATGAAATGTCAAATTGAGTTAACTATTGGAGATATCCGTCTGTGCCGTCTCATTTTATTACTCGATTCAACTTGGCCCTAAATGTTATGTGAATTCTAATGTCCGCCTCAACGGACAGGCTTTCTGTCCAGTTTGCCATTTAGGAGACGATGGTGTGAATTGAGATGCGGAAACCGTGCTGCATGTTCTTCACCCAATCTGACTCCTATTGATTTTTTTTGGGGGGGGGGGGGTACATTTGAGCACTGACAAAAAAAATTCAAGATGATCGAAATGTGCTCTAAATGAGTAGGCTTATATGGAGGACCGGGATTAGACTATTGGATGACTCACGGCTCACATCTTTGACTGTAGGTAATATTGGATCGATGTGGAGAGGCCTTTGGCAAAAGCGGGGAGAAAGACAGATATGGGGTGGAGAGAGAGATTGAAAGAGAGAAATACAGATAAAAGAGAGAATGAATGGGGCATTAAAAGGATGTCCTGACTGTCTGTTCACTAAAGAGCCCATGGATTCAGAGTGCTAGCCAGGTGTAATACTGTAGAGGGAGGCAGAGATGGGGGGTGGAGGGTCTCATCAACAGCTTATAGAAGATTTCAACTCTAACTTAAAGAACTGCCAAGTTGAGCAACCCAATGTCTGCCATGACTATAGTTATTTCGCGGACAGACAGACAGATAGACAAGCAGACAAACACAGGCAGGCAGGCAGGCAAACAGGCAGGCAGCCGTGTCACGTATCTCTCTTGGCTGTATCAAATCACCTTTTAATGATTGGTGGTGGGGACTGGGCTGGCTAATGACGTTCAACAAATTAAGAAGGACACGGCAAGCTAATAATATCACTCGGTGTTCTGACAAACGCTAGCTAATTAGCCTGACGTTGAGAGACAAATAAGGCACATGTTCCGATTATGCTGCTTCTTTTGTGTGTTTGGATTCAGCTAAGTCCCCCAAGGGGGAAAACACGGATGTTTCTTCCGATGGAGATGGATGATGTCGGGAAAGGAGGTTAGGATCAGGAATGAGGGGGGCCTAGGACAGGAAGTGAGCCGAGTGGACTCTCCATTCTCAAGTGCTTTCCATCTCTCTGTTCAACTTCTGTCCTCCTTTTGCCCTTATTTCTGCTTCCCCTGCTTCCTGTCCATCATCTCCTCCTTCCCCTTCTCATCAGCTGATGACCAGGCCTCATAACCTTTGAACCCATTTCCAGAGGCCATAGGTGGCCAGGCAGAAAGAGGTCAGTGAGGTAAAGCTACACTACAGGTCATTAAGACAAAGCTGTACTGAAAAGATGTACAAACCCCTTCTGGGCAGGATCAAGGACTAACCATCTGGAGTAACCTTCTACTGAAAATATATATATATATATATATATATATATATATATATATATATATATATACTACCAGCAGAAACACACACACACACACACACACACCTAAACAGACACAGACACTCCAGAGGATTGTGTTTGAGAGGACCTATAAGTGCCGCTTCAGAAGGGCACCAGGAAGTGAGAGGTCATGCCCTCCCATGATGCTCTGCTCCATTTTGACCTGTCAAGCTGGCACAAGGACAGACCCCGTTGACCTAGCTCTGACAACGTTTGTCCTGTAGTCCTGCACAGAGCAGCAGCTGGCGGGTGAGTGTCCTTGTGTGTGAGTGATAGTGTTACAGACATAGTGAGCGTGGGTGTACAAGAGCTGAATCTACCAGATAGCATAAAATACTGGCTTCCTTTATGTGTGCATTTGTGTCTGCGTGTGAGCGGGTTTGCGTGTGAATGTGTGTGTCAGTGTGCGTGCACACACGTATGTGTTAGTGTCCGTTGGTGTGTGTGTTTGTGATGTACTGGCAAATTGCAGGGTGTTTGTGTAAGTGCTGGCCCAGATGAAAGAGTGATAGTCAAAGGGGGTTTGATCAGCTGTAGGCTATGTCTTTGTCTCATGGGAAGCAGTGAGGGAGCTTTACAGCATCTTCCCATCCCTAACCACTGACAGACAGACAGACACACAGCTTTACAGCATCCTCCCATCCCCAACCAGTGACAGAAAGATACACACAGCCAAAAATAACTAATGTCATTGTATTTCTCCTGTTCCCATGCTTTCCCTGGCCTTTAGTAGCAGTACATTATGTGTACGAACCCAGTATATCTACTACATCAAAGAAAGTTTTCAGTTTACTCACCAGGGTTCAAATGTTTAAAAAAATTGTATCCAGACCAACTAAGATTAAGTGCCTTGCTTAAGGACACACAAACTGTTTTTAGGCATTTATATTTAAGTAATTTAGCAGATGCTGTTATCCAGAGCAAAATATTACACATCCAGCCCAAAATGAGAGGTTTGTAATTCCTAATAGTCCCAGTCTTTAAGATGCTAAAAATGAAAATAAAATTCAACCCCATGACCCACACATTAGCAATTATATTTGCCCAACTATTGTCAAGGCACAATATTTTATTCATGAAATAAATGTCAATTCACTTTTCTTACAGACTGACTTAACTGACCCACATCCAACTGACCATCAAACAGTTGCAGAAAACCCCAGCCCTGTCCTCAACCGCATTAAGTACATGACCAGAGATAAAAAGCTTTGCCTCTGTATTTCAGATCAGTGTCCCCAGGCACTTGTCTGGGAGTCCTCCCCCCTCATCTCCACCCTGGGGATCGGGTTTTCCACTGCAGCAGACGGTCCCCTGGGAGACCCAGCCCCCAGGCCTCTGCACACCCCAGTGCTTCAGCCATCCTGTGGTTATAATACTACCTTGATCAAGGCCTTATCAGTTCCATCAGGGCTGCTGCTGGCCACCGTCAGTGCTGAAATGGATCAGAACTGCCTGGGACCACTACACAGCTCAGCTCATTTCAATCACACTGGAGTTAATAACCAGACTACTGCGAATCTATGTGGCTCCAAGTCGCCAACTATTTGACACAGATATGCCATCTCTTTGTCAGTCTGTCATTTTCTTACAAAACATTTCACTGTCTATCTGTCTTACACACATTATCCATCTGTTTCTGTGCACTGTCTGTACTGCACTATACTGTCTGTCTCTACTGTACTATACTATCTGTTTGTACTGCACTATACTGTCTGTCTCTACTGTACTATACTGTCTGTATGTCTCTGCTGTACTATACTGTCTGTCTCTACTGTACTATACTGTCTGTCTGACTCTGCTGTACTATACTGTCTGTCTCTACTGTACTATACTGTATGTCTGACTCTGCTGTACTATACTGTCTGTCTGTACTGTACTATACTGTCTGTCTGACTCTGCTGTACTATACTGTCTGTCTGTCTCTACTGTACAATACTGTCTGTCTGTCTCTGCTGTACTATACTGTCTGTCTGTCTCTACTGTACTATACTGTCTGTCTGACTCTGCTGTACTATACTGTCTGTCTGACTTTGCTGTACTATACTGTCTGTCTGACTTTGCTGTACTATACTGTCTGTCTGACTGTACTGTACTATACTGTCTGCCTGACTTTGCTATACTATACTGTCTGTCTCTTCTGTCAGTCCCTCCATCTGTTCGTCTCTGCTGCACTCTAATATCTGTCTGTGTTTGCATCACTGTACTATCTGTCTGTCCATGCTGCACTATAATGTGTCTGTCTGTCAGTGCTGCACTCTGACGCCTGTCTATCGGTCGGTCGGTCTGTCTTTGCTTCACAGTACTATCTGTCTGTCTCACACTGAACAAAATAACAGTGTCCTGTCTGAGTCTTTGTCAGGACATCCTTTCTATCCTTCATATAATATTTATATCTCTGGATTTGGCTCTTCTCTCTCTCTCTCTCTCTCTCTCTCACATACACGCACACACACACATGCATGCGCACACACGCGCGTGCGCGCAGACACACACACCTCTATCAAACTCTATCTGCCTCTTTTTCTCTTCTGCTATGGTTGCTACCCAAGGGGCATATTATGGACAATAACCACAGTTGAACATGCTTTCTCTCTGCTGTGGTCAGCTGTTTACTGACACATGGTGTTGGTGATGAGCACAGAGACCTGCGCAGGCTCACGTGCACTCTGCACCGTGCCCTGCCCTAGCCCAAGGGCTGCTGGGATAGCTCTGACCTGTAATTGATGCGTTCTATGTGTGTTTTGTTGATGTGTGGGATTTCACAACTCGATCTTGTGCTGTAGGCATCAAACTTGCTCATTATCACCAGCTGCGTGTGTGACTGAGCTACACACACACACGCACACACATGCATAACCAGACAATACTGCCTGCATCTCTGACGTATTAAAATCCGTCATGCTCTTCAGCCCCTTATTATGAGGAACCGATGAATGCACACCTCAGTGTAACTCCTCATGACAGAGCTGAAACACAGTGTGTTCATCACACACCAACACATTGCCTAAGCCTTATCAAACAACTACAACTAGTGCTTTTTCCCCCCAATGGACTGCTTTAAAACATATTCCAATCAAAGCTACACAATTCTTTCCAGACAGTCTTTTCAGCTCATTAAAAGTATTTTTCTCATTTTCCATTACAGGGTTGAATCAAAACAGAAGTCTACCTAAACTAATGAGTCGACCACACCTGCAGGCATTTGAACATTGTTTCATTTAATGGAGTCAGTAGAGGAGGACGGGATAGCTGTAGTTACATCTCCTCTTTATCGTATTGGCCCCCATAGGAGAGACCGCCCACCTTTCTCCTAGGGGGGTGAATTGTCCTTTAGCCCTGTACTCCTCCTTTTCACTCTTCATCCCTTCCTCCCACTCTCTCCCCCATCACCACAGCCCAGCCCAGCCCAGGCCCCAGCAAAGCCGTTCTCTCCCAGCCAGCACACTGGGGACTCAGGTTAAAAGGTTTAAACCTAGCTGGACTTTTTTCAATCTACACTAATATATTCATACAGAACGCGTAACATTGAGAGTGAAGAGCAGGGGAAGGACGGAGGATGACAGGAAGACATGACAGTGAGAAGAGAATGGAATGGAAACGCGTCAAAATGTTTTACAAAAATGGAATGTGGAGAACCGCAAACAAAAAAGTAACCGGCATGAAGACAGTTTCACTCATACTTATCCATTTAGGGTGAATGGTACCAGGGCTGGGAGGCTGGGGCAGGGAGACTGGGAGGCCAGGGCTGGGAGGCCAGGGTTGGGAGGCCAGGGCTGGGAGGCAAGGGCTGGGAGGCTAGGGCTGGGAGGCCAGGGCTGGGAGGCTGGGAGGTCAGGGCTGGGAGGCTGGGGGGCCAGGGCTGGGGGGCTGGGAGGCCAGGGCTGGGAGGCTGGGGAGCCAGGGCTGGGAGGCTGCCTCAGCGCTCCATTTCACTCAGGCGTTACCTTGCATACATTAAAGGAGCCGGGCATGCTCTGTCTAACATGCTCCAGCTGATCAATGGGCTGAAAGGGATGGGGGGTTGGAAGGAAGACGGGGGTGGTGAGGCATAGCCAAGTGGCCTTACGGGAAGATAAGAGAGATCGATAAGGCTATCAGCTGCTGGCTCACTCCTATTGGGAGGAGGGGCGATATGGTTCCGGCATGAATGTGTGTGTGTGTCTCAGTCACTCATCAAAGTAGCTGGCTCTTTCCCTACTGTATTCCTCTCTCATACCCGCCTCCTCTTCTCCTCTTGTCTCTCTGCTTTACCTCTCTGCTGTCATCTCTCCTTCTTCCTTCCCTCAGCCTGCTTTCCATGCTTCCTCCCCAGTCCTGTCAGCATGCACAAGGCATGCTGTCACTGAACAGCTATTTATGATCAGCAACCAATATCCCTCAACTCAAAATAGAGGCTCAGAGAAAAAGAGAGAAAGAAAGAAAGAGAGAGAGAGATAGAGAGACTTTGCCCAAGGCTATTTTTCCTCAGCTTGTGGCTCTTCTTTTGTGTCTGTATTCTGTAGGTGGTGCTGAATAATGACTGGGCTTGTTTGCCTGACACTCTTATCCGGAGCAATTTGCAAAAGTCTGCGCTCTAGAATGTATCTGAGCACTTGTGTGTTCTTTCAAAGCGACAATGAGACATGGCACAAGGAAGTAATTGAGTGGGCTCCTGTCTCACACTCCGACCCCTGAACTCCAAACACGTAGCTCCAAACACGGCCGGATCTCATAATCAAGCACACACTCTGAACAATGGAGGTTCTCCCCAGACTCTCCCTCAACCTCTCTCTCTCTTTCGTTTTCACTCGCTCCCACTACCCTCCCTCTTTCTCTGCCCCTCCCTCTTTCAGGCTACTGAAGGCCATCTTACTGAAAATATAATTTCTTTCCAGCATGTCTGTAATTTCCATGTCCCATTTTGACAACCCCTCTGCCTAACTATTTTCTTTGCTTTTTCCTCTCTCTTTTCTCCCCCCTCCATCTTCACTCCCCAATTTATCCCTTATTTTCCACGCCTGCTGCCTTCTGTTCATCTTTCCCCCTCTTCTTCTCAGTCCTCAGTTTTCTTATTGCTTTCTGGCCTCTCTCTCTGCTCCCATCTCTGTCCTCTCTCTGAAACTCGGTTAAGGTCTGTTTCTGGACAGACAGAAAGTAGCGGCCATGGCCATAAAAGACGCAGTGTTTTTCTTCTCTGAGGTTTAAGACTTCCTGTGGGAGTGGCAGGTCTGTTCACTGAAGGTCACTTTGGATTGACGGGGGGAGGGCAGTGTGTGTGTGTGGGTGTGTGTGTGTGTGTGGGTGTGTGTGTGTGTGTGGGGGGGGGTTCTGCTTTCAATCAGGTTAATGTCCCTTTCATTGGAGCCTGAGCAGAGAACGTGCTCCCTCTCTCCCTCTCCCACACACACACACACACACACACACACACACACACACACACACACACACACACACACACACACACACACACACACACAGTACTTACTCCATGAAAAGCAAACACACGCAGCCAAACAGACACGCTCACCCACCCTAAAACCCCCCATCATCACCACACACACACACAAAGGTAGTCCAGATAAAAGAAGAGCGCTGCTACGTCCAAATTCATGTGAGATGCTCTTTCATGGCTCCAGCTTCAAGAGCTTAGCTCAGACTTACACTGCATATCATATAACTGCCAACCGCTACAGAGACAGTCTAGTGCTACAGGCAGGATTCATGTCAACATCAATGGCTTCATAATCATAATGAGAACTCTATACGACTGGGTGACGGTTCAACATCACACGGGCTCTTTACAATTATTGTGAAGTATGCTACAAAAGAGTACTAAACCTTTAACACCACAATCCTCATTCAACTGCAGAAAAATGGCTAAAGTAAATAGACCAACAACATCTCACCATTTCAGGTCTGTATCCAACGTTTGTCCAGGAAAGACAACCGTCTACGGGCGTTTTGAAAGCATATACCCGCAGGTAGAGTCAAGAAAGAGAAGATAGACTTGGCCCTTTCAAAAGGATGGTTAAGGTAATGAGGTAATGGGTTAGGTATGTTTACAGTTAGATACACCCAGTTTCTCTTTACGAAGTCAGCTGCTTACCTGCACATCCACCAACATGGTCCATAACAACACAGCGAACTGCCACTGTACCTGTTACATACAGTAGCACTCACATTTGCCCCTAGTGGCAAGTTTTCATGTCATATCTAAACATTCCCCCCATACATCTAATATAAACATATATATATCTGGAGATATCTAGACAAAGAAAGCCTAGGGAGCCACAAAATAAAGCATCTATCTTGATTCAACAACCTCACAAAAACAGGCAACACATTCGATACATCTCCTCATTATGAAAAAGCAGACTGTTACTGATCAAGTCACCTCAATCAAATGACCTTTAAACCCAATTTCAGGAGTGAATCAGCGGCGTTCCCTTTCTGGGAACCCGTGCAGGGTGCTTTCTGCTAAAGCATTAAAAGCCTTCAGCTCCTAGACCCCACCTGGGAGTGAACCCTTCGCTCTGCCGCTCCTAACTGAAACCAGGGCAATGGCTTTACGATCTGTTTGGAAAATCTCTGCCGCACGTGAATAAATAGACATTTACTTCAGGCTGGAAACGTGGAACACTGCAGTGACTGTCCTACCTAGTGGAGCATTTACATAAACAGACACAGAAGCACAGAACATACACACACACACACGCAAGCACGCACACACACACACACACACACGCACACACACGGACAGCGACACCACACTGGCTACAGTTAGTACATTTTCCTCAATAAGGTCATCCAAACCCAGACTCCATTCTCTCTCTCTTCAGAAGTCAGGACAGCTAACCCCCACCATGCTGCACTTCACAATGACACACACAGGCAGGGGAAAGGTTAAGTAGTAGAGAGGGAGGGAGGCAGGGGGGAGTTAAAGAGGAGAGAGGGAAGGAGAGAGGGAAGGAGAGAGGGAGGGGGGGTGTTAAAAAGCAGAATTCATAAAACACCTGCACACAAAACCATGCCCTGCCTGCAGCTGCTGGCCATCTTATTTGACAGGCTGACTGAGCACTGAGCAGAAACATGAAACTGAGCCAGGCTCGCATGAAGTAGCTATGAGTAACACACACACACACACACACGCACACACAATGCTGTTTAAGTCTTTTGTTTAATGAAACATTGCCCACAGAACTGTGATGAATGACCCAATGTGCATCGTCAGTCACCTGTCGTGGATCTACTGACATGACTTGATGAGGTGGGAAGTCTCACCCGTGGCCGTCATCCTCTAACATTCGAGGTGGATGATAACGTGTAGAAGGATGATAATGTCTAAGAGGACGATAATGTGTTCTCTGATATTGTTCTTGTTCCTTTTTGAATTGTAAATGTGATTTGTGAGGTCAAATAAATACATGTCAGTGTGTGTGTTTATCTCAGTATATGTGTGTCTCAGCATTTGTGTGTGTGCTTCTTAGTACGTGTGTGTGTGTGTCTCAGTATGAGTGTGTAATGTATCAATAATGACAGCTGTGATGTGTTGTGAGGGACTTTATTGAAAGAGACATGGCAATAAACCATCCAAGATGTCTTCCAGCCAGTCATTTAGCCTTTTCTTCATCTCCTCCTAAAAGGGTCTCTGACCACAGAGAGGTCCATATCGGGCCCATCTGGACAAGGTCAAAATCCCAAGACTTTAAAAAGAAGGGATGTATTGGCTAAACGATCCAGGAGGACAAAGATGTGGATCTCCTTTGTGCTAAAGTACTGTATTAAGACCTCTCACCTCTAGCTCCCAAGTGCCTCTGTTATTCACAAAGACATGATTAATGTGCTAATATAAGCACTCTGTAGCTAAGTCCCAGACTGCAACCTGTCCACCACATATATATTGTACATAGACTTTTGACCAGGGCTACAGGATATGCTACCATTAGGGGAACACGTGTCTGTTGCCCCTCTGGCTCAGATGAAAGATGAAGGGAAAGAGGCTTAGTGATTATAGACAAATGGGTCCTTTATTTGCAGCTAGCATCTATTCATTTGGGAAGTGGCCGTGCGCGGTGCCGGCTTAGTTACATTGTTTCATGAATTGATGTTGGCTTGGCTGGTGAAGCGAGATGTTCGTTGTTGTTCGACTCGCTTGCGGCACTGCTTGTTTTTCTTCTAACGCTGCCAACGTTCTCAGAAGACATGGGCATGAAATAACCAGCACCTGGTGTCACGGTTGGCACAGGCTCAGAAAGCAGCAAATGGGCTAGTCTGGAACACACACGCACGCACACACACTTTCCGTAGTGAGCTGGTCTGAGAGAGAGCGAAAGAGTGTCAGAGAGTGTCTGTGTGTGTGATGAATTTGAGAACAGGGGGACAGCATAAATGTGTAGCAATTAAACATCATAAATCTAGAGCAGTGTCTGTAAGTGCTAATCTGCATGTGTGAATGTTAATCTGCCTTTTTGTGCCATATCTATGTGTACAAGTACATGCACTCAAGTGTGTAGGTGTGTGTGAGAGTGTATGTACCAGAGAGATTTGTGTGAGAGTGTTTACATAAGTGAGAGGATCTCACGTTAATGCCTTGGCTTCAACGTTACTCTTTTCATAACAAAGCCCAAGGTTACTGGAGATTTATCAGAATATTTCCCTCATAAAAAAAGTAAAGCCAAACAAATCCTGGTGGAGAGACACCCACTGATAACCAGCTCCCTTCCCAGGACTTGGTTAACACTGCCCTGGACGTACACCTCTCTGTCTCTCTCTGAATTGCTTCGTATCTCTCTCCTTCCCTTCCAGATCTTTAAGCCTTGCGTTCTCTCTCCTTCTTTCCATCTCTTTAAGCCTCTCTCCTTCTTTCCATCTCTTTAAGCCTCACACTCGCTCTCCTTTTTTCCATCTCTTTAAGCCTCTTTCTTTCTTCTTTCCATCTCTCTCAGGCCTTCTTCCACTCTCCATTTGTGTCCCTGGTTTTCTATTTCTATTACAGTACGTTGGCACACACAGTGAAATCATAATGGACAAAGACAAATTATAATGACTAAATAATCCACGGTAGCTTCCCATTCTGTGTGTCGTCTGGAGGGAGGGAATGAAGAAGGGTGGGAGGAAGAGAGGAAGACAAGAGTGTAATACAAATGAGAGGTTATAATGCTGTACGCTGAAAGGCTCTGAACAACACAACAGGTCCCTGTACAGCCTGAGCATTGAGGACAGAGTAGAGCTTCTCTATGGGCCTGGCACCCTATTCCCTAAATAGTGCACTTTGGACAAGGATGTATCCATGGTGAGGTTAGTGTCTAGTGTGTAGAGTTCTGGACTCATTCAAGGTAGCTCAGGTTCCTTCCTGCCTCATACAGGCAGGCACCAAGACACAGGCACCAAGACACAGGCACCAAGACACAGGCACCAAGACACAGGCAGGCACCAAGGCACAGGCACCAAGACACAGGCACCAAGACACAGGCAGGCACCAAGACACAGGCACCAAGACACAGGCACCAAGACACAGGTGGACACCATGACACAGACAGGAAACAAGACACAGGCACCAAGACACAGATAGATACTGTTTCAGGAGTCCCTGATCTTGTTTCGTTTAAGTCCCTCTCTCGTCTCTCTTGCATGAGGCCACAAACACAAAATAGTCAGAAAGCAAACAAGCCAGTGTGAACCTAGCCGCATCCTGCAGCTTCACCGCACACTCCAGACAGACAAATCGTTTTGTGAGACACTGGTTCCGTGTGTGTGTGTGTGTGTGTGTGTGTGTGTGTGTGTGTGAATAGATCTCAGCGGGGCCGTCTGACTCCAGGGTTGTGTGTTGTGTTAGCTGCCTCTCAGACAGTGTCCTCCTGGGCCGGGGCTCCAGCGAGGACCCAGCGGTGTGGAGCCTAGAGGATAGCAGGCCGCAGTAACACAGCAGGCTAATGAGATAACACCGGTCACACAGCTCCATGTCTCTCTGTCCATCAGATGGGCTGTAATAAACACATTATCAGACCCATGAAGACAACACACTGAGAGCCATCGTTCATCCACCTGTACGCACGCACACACACACATACACACACACACACACCTTCTTGAGTACACATCCACGGCTTAAAAGGGAGAAAATGGCAGAAGCTGAGAGTGTGTGCCAAGGAGAGCGGCTGAGAGAAGGGCACATGAGAAGAAAATGAAGAGCCAGAGAGAGGGAAAGGGAACAAAGGAGAGAGTCTGACAGGGAATGAGCCAGGGAGCAGAGGGAGGAGAAGGAGAGGCAGGGCTTCACACACACCAAAGGCCCCTAGATGAGGTCATCTTTATTAATATCACTAACAACAACACCCTCCGTACTCTGGAAGCTCCTTGAAATCCTTCAGAGACGGCCTTCTTCTTCCCCCGGCCAAATGGGAAGCCAGTGTGAGTACAGGGCTGCGGGCAAACGTGCACACACACATATACACACACAGGCAGAGAGAGTGCCGCAGAGCGAGCGGCCAGCCCAGACGGAAGCTGTGTGAGGTGATCTGTCAGAAGGTAGCGAAGCGGGGCCGAACGCTGGTGGAAGAGAGGACCGACAAGGCGTGGGCCACAGACACGGACAGATTTGTTCCTTCTGACAGGAGAGAAGGATAGTTCCCTTCTAGGTTTGCTGCTGGGTGGCAGCAAACAGGTAGCAGTGTGTGTGTATATATATACACGTGTGTGTGTGTGTGTGTGTATGACAGTGGTAAAGAGCACAGAGGATGTTGCTCTCCACCACGCATGGCCAGGTCATGTCTCCTGTCTGATGATGAAGTTAGAGTCTGACCATCAGCCATAACACAGCATGACCAGGTCAACCAGGCCTCCGTCTCTCTTTGTCTCACTCACTCACTGTCTGTCTGTTTTTCTGTCTGTTTCTCCCTCACTCACAGGCTTCAGTTCAACATGAAGCCACCATGTAACACAATGTATGAGGCCCGAATAGCAGCCCATTCCTTTAAACATTCACTACTTTTAACAGGGACTCTGTTGAGCGAAGTGCACTACAGAGAATAGAGTAGAGAATAGAGTCATTTAGGACTCAGACAGGAAAATGTCTGGTCCAGTGTACAACCAGGGCCTGTGTTTCATCCCCTCTAATTAGGACAGATTCTGACCGGGGGCAGCAACAGAGAGGTCCCTCGACCAATCAATGATTTTCAACAATCAATTAGATTAGATTAATTACATTAATTAACCAGGGACAAGAGAACATCAGTAGCATTGCATACCACAAGGCTTTTAATTATACCTGGTGCTCTAAATCTCCTAGTCCTGGTGGTAAAACCTCCTATTCCTGATGATCTAATCTCCTATTCCTGATGATCTAATCTCCTAGTCCTGGTGGTTAAACCTCCTATTCCTGATGATCTAATCTCCTATTCCTGATGATCTAAT
>JACXGI010015456.1:0-10210 GCA_016801175.1 Esox masquinongy
ACACACACACACACACACAAAGACAGGCAGACACACACAAAAAGACAGCCAAACAGACAGACACCCTGGGAAAGTGAGCACAGATGTGTCAACATGCATCAACGCTTTTTCTCAAGGTTTCCAATTAAATGTTAAGTGTTTATACTGGTCCTTCCTTGTTTAACTGCAAACTGCTCCTGAACTGAAATGCAAAGGATAAACAACCATATCTACCTCCCAGCCCCAAATAAACACATACTTTAGGAAGCCATCCTTGTAGGCACCAAAAAAATACACTCCCATAAAAAAAAATCAGCTAACCTAATCCCAAAAGGCAGTATTTCATTGATTTACACTCAGGTTAGTACAATGTCAACACACACACAAACATAGGTTAGTACAATATCAACACACACACAAACACAGGTTAGTACAATGTCAACACACAAAAACACAGGTTAGTACAATGTCAACACACAAAAACACAGGTTAGTACAATGTCAACACACAAAAACACAGGTTAGTACAATGTCAACACACACACACAAACACAGGTTAGTACAACGTCAACACACACAAACACACAGAGACAGGTGCAGCCTGACCGTTGGTGTGATCGGCAGACGTGCGTGAGTCGCTCCAGTTGCCTTGCAGCCAGGTCAGTGTGGCTGCTCCTCTCTGCCTGACCGCCTGACCTGCAGCGCTGCTCTGGAAAAACCAAAAGGTCAGAGGTCAGTGGAAGGAGAGATTACACGGCGTAAACACTGCACCACCACGGGGACGGGCGGGGGAGAATGGTAGAGAGAACGAGTGAGAAATGGAAAGCGAGATAAAAGAGTGAGTGTTACCCCACTGCTCCTGTAGTGTTGTCAGATTTTGTACTAGTCTCTGGTGGTACAGCCTCTCCAGCTGAATACACCACACCGCTCGCTCATCTGGACCGCAGGGTTAAGGTAACACACACACACACACACACACACTATGACTAACCTATCATTCAGTGCTGGGTTTTTAATAGAGATTCAATTACTCCCACAGAAAGAGCAGGTGTGTGTTGTGCAGGGTAGACGGCGTCCTACCAATGAAGAGTGTGACAAACAAACCACTTAGGAATCGACGAAACACGAAGCAGACAATGATGCCAAACCCATGGGGGGGAGTGTATTAGAACACACTTCAGGAATGAATGAGAGGGAAAAAAGATAACGCAGAGATAAAAACGGACAGAAAGACAGAATGAGAGGAGGAAGGCGGGGTGTTCCGAAGAGTAAAAAAAGAGACAGAGCGTGAGAGAAAGTGGAGGATTATTACACATCTGCTATGAATACTGAATATTATGAGCTCAGTCAATTAGTTTCTACGCCGATGCCTCTCAGCTGAATAGGTGTGAAGGAGCTCCTAACCTGGGCCCTTGAGGAGGCATTTAACATTAAATGTCTCGCTCAAGTACAGAGCAACATGGCCAGCTCAGGGATTGGATGTATGTTAGATTAGAGGATGTATTCTCAGTGGGCAGGGGGGTTCATCCACAATAAGGTTGAAAGCAGTTAGGGCAGCACTAAACACACAGCGCTCGCCAAACAAAGCAGAGACATCTACAACGACAACGCATCACCTTGGACTGCCAATTATTGACAGATTATAAACCCATTTATTCTTAAAAAATGTAGTTTAAAAAAATCCTAATGGGCACCTTGGTTCAACCACCCGATCCCCAGAAGTTTTAAGCATTTAAAATTGTATTTTTAAATCTATCATTTTCATATCACATTGCATCTATAGCGCTGTTTATTCACTGGAGTGTGGTCACATTTGTCCAGGCCCAACACTGGCTTAGTTTTCTGTTTTATATCAGGATTCCAGCTTTAAAAACTGAACATCTACATACACTACTAACAGAACAACAACGTCTATTGCTCCTGTATTGGGTCCATCTCTGTAGCTGGTCCTCCACAGAGCAGTGTACTGGATATCTCCATATATTACTGAGGGACAGTGTGTTGGTCATTGTCATCCATAAACATGAGTCATGTTCCTTCTCTCCCTCTGTGACTCTCTCTCCCTCACTGGCACTGAGGCACTCCGTATAAACCTCCACACACAAAACATCTGTTGTGGCTGTATCTGATCAAGACCAAAACAAAGACCGCAAGGGTGTGATGTTCTGATCTACAGTGCAGTGTGGGTTTAGGGCAGAGAACTCTTTAGGTCACTGAAGAGGCAGTGACATGAGCAGACTGATATAACCATATAACCTACCTAGATGACATAAAACAGCTGTTTATTATCGCAGTTACACACACACACACACACACACACACACACACACACACACACACGATAAGGATACAATCTTCCTGGAGTACAAAGGCCTCGGCTATCTGCGGAGATGGAGACAGAGACGACATGGTTAAAGCAGAACAGAAACATTCATTTACACACCGCTTTTAGATTCTAGTCACCCAAGACCAAGTGAATTCGACAAACGGACCAATAAATAAATTCCACTAAACCTTAAAGCAGTTAACCATTTTAAACACTAATTACTGAATAATGATTAAACCACTTCAAGTATGACTTTGACCCGAGACAAAACCAGCCAGGATAACATAAGCCAGAGTTGGTATCACAACACGTAACCCTAAACAAACCCTCTCAGAAGCACTAAGTAAGATAAACCCACACAAACACACAGTGAGGTACAGAGAGACCCAGTGGAAAAGTACTGGAAACGGACATCTTTGAAATCCTTGTTGATCACCGCTGCATTGATAGTTTCCCTCGTATCCACCTGTAGCTAGAGGAGGAGAGTCCAGCTCAACAGCCTGACACAACAGCCGTTTGTGTGTGTGTGTGTGTCTGTGTGTGTGTGTGAGAGAGTGAGAGAGGAGTGTGTGAGAGAGAGGGTTAGGGGAGTGTGTGAGAGGGTGACGGGAGTGTGTGAGAGAGAGGGAGAGACAGAAAGAGAATAGGAGTGTGTGTGTAAGAGAGCATTTCTAATGAAGTGAGAGGCGGTAACCATCCACTGACCTCTCTGGCTCTCTGTAAAACATAGACACACGATCCCTCTGTTCTTTGCTACGAACTACAATAGATTAACATAAATATGAATCGCTCATTTCGCTTTCGCTTCTGGTGGGCAGGCATGCTTTGTGTGAGAGAGGCAGGGTGAGAGAGAGAGAGAGAGAGATAGGGGAGAGAGAGACAGAAAGGGAGAGAAGAAGAAAGTGACAGAGCTAGAGTAAGAATACAGACTTGAATGGTTCTGCTGCCTTCCTGTCCTGGGAAACGGGGCTATTTATAAGGCCTTCTCTAATTAGTTTTACCACATTACGGCAGTAAAATCATGCTTGATCACAAACAAAATAGCTATTTACCTCTAAAACACAAGAAAGGTAAATCTACACTTCCTCCTAAAGTGTTTTTACATCATATATAGAAAATTAAATATAATTCCCCCTTTGAGCGCGTCATTAAAACTCAACCAGTGGGGAAGGGGGACAAACCATAAACACTCATTCTGTCCTTACAAGGACCGGTTCTGGTTGGTCAGAATTCACTGAGTTGCTAAGCACTGTCTGGGATTTCACCAATCCAGTTAGGGACAAGGGAAGGAGGTCAAAGTGAACAGATGTGTGTTGGTTACACTAACGGGAGTTTGGGAGCATTGAGGAAAGAAAGTGAATGGAGCCAAAGGAAACTATTCCCTGACTTACCCAAGAAATAGTCATGGTTTCCGTTACGTATGTACTGTATGTACTGTGTGTGTGTGTGTGTGTGTGTGTGAGATCACACCTCACCACAGGGGGAACCACACCTATGCTGGACAACCCGAGAAATGTTCACCTGAGAACAGCGCAGCTAGACAGAAATACAACTAGAATGGAGGTGAGGGCACTCACCTGATGGAGGTACTCAGGTAGGTGTGTGTGATCTCCATGCTCCCCTAATTCCTGTAGGGTGGCCAGGAGTGCAGGGCTAGCGACAGGCTCTGTGGTGGGTCCTGTGGTGAAGGTGGTGGGTCCTGTGGTGGAGGTGGTGGGTCCCGTGGTGGAGGTGGTGGGTCCTGAGGGGGAAGCGTCTGGTCCTGGGGGGGAAAAGGTTGGTCCTGTGGTGGAGGCGACGGGTCCTGTGGTGGAGGCGGCTGGTCCTGTGGTGGAGGCGGCTGGTCCTGTGGTGGAGGCGACGGGTCCTGTGGTGGAGGCGACGGGTCCTGTGGTGGAGGCGACGGGTCCTGTGGTGGAGGCGACGGGTCCTGAGGTGGAGGCGACGGGTCCTGAAGTGGCGGGTCCTGGGGTGGAGGTGATGGGTCCTGGGGTACAGGTGTGTGACTCACTCTCGGGGTCACTGTAGAAAGGATCGTCTGGACTTCCTGCTTCGGGGCTGATGGGATCTGTAGTCTCTGGAGAGACAGAGGTGCGAAGCTCTACCAAACTGCCTAAAGATATGACAAAAGAGAAAGAGAGAATAATAAAAAAAGAAATTAATGACAGGAAAGTAGGTCTGTTATAAAAGTCTGAATCCAGACAATAGGTCCCAGTCAAAAGCCAGACTGAATAAATCGTTAACTACTTCAGCTTGGCATTAATCTCGTTCCCAGACATTTCTTCCCAAATCTGCAGTCTTGCCATTGTTGGTCAATAGGAACATTTGTGAGAAACTCCGATCGCATGGGCATTCTCTTAATCGGCTTAATCTACCTACTAATCATGTCTCATATCATCTACACCACTTGCCCTCCTGCCTCTCCGTTTAGCTTCCTGGCTCAGCGTCTTGAGGGAGTAATGACATTTCCTCCGCCACAGTACTGTCTCTCTCCCAACAATCCCCATTTCTCAACGCTACCGTTGTAGTACCGTGTCAGGAGTGCTGCACTGTTCGCTGACTGACTTAAGGAGGATCGTCAGCAGAATCAGTCATCAAATCGGGTGTCCTTCTCAGCAAGCACAAAGACATCTCATTGGTCTAGTCCTGTGTGTGTCACGCCCACGGAAGCATGACACACATCGACAACAGATTAAATGTGTAGCCTTTCTTCTCTGAAAAGCCATTAACTAGCTAGCTATGTTCTTTGCTAAATAGTGACAAAGAAAATCCCATTTTTTATAATGATTAATGCTTTATTAGTTAGGACAGTCCCACCATTTCTTTGGTCATCCGCACTAAGGCCAACTCTTCAACATTAACCACCCAGACTTATATGCGTTGAGGGCAACAGGCTAGGGACAATTTAAGCTTGGCCCAGAGCAATTCTATTCTGTGGAAACCATACAACAGTAAATCTGTTGTATTAATATACATAGTATAATGCACCATTGAGTACTTAAAGCCACAAGACAAACACCATCCCCTACCCGCAGAAACACACAGACAGACAGCCGTTAGATGAGAGCTATGTCAGTCATGTGAAGTGTCACAGGGGTAGGTAAGGCATGTGGGCCTCCAGGTACGACTGTGCCCACCACAAATACGTGACACACATGGCAACCCTGCAACCAGGAAGTAGCTAGTCTTCTACCTAGACTGTACGGGATTAGACCAACTGGTCAGACACTGTGCTCTATACAGGAAATGACATGCAATTTCCTGGACACAAGACTGAATGTTGGTCTTACCCTGGCTAAAGGGAAGGACTTGGACTGACACAAAGCCCCAGGACTAAGAACAGAATAACTAGCAGAGCTCACATCACAGGCTAGCGCATCTAGATACAACAGCTAACAAAGCAACCCCATTGCTGGTGACTTTTAAGTCTTGGTCAGGGTGTTACAGGTGAGAAACCACACCCAAAAGACAATAACAGAGAGACAGACAAAACACTTACAGCAAAGCTTTTGATCGACAGTCTCCTCTGGAAAACCCTCCTCCTACACAGCTAGTTCCCAGTCTTCTCTCCTTTTTCCTGACTTCTGATAACCCTTCCCTTCTCCTCTCTTCCGTACGTCTACCTCTTTATGAGTCTCTCTCAAGACAGTACCCCCCCTCTCCCTCACCTCTCCCCCTCTCTGACTGTGGTAGCGCTGACATCACTGGGTGTGATCTGGTTTGAATGGCACAACTCTGATCTGCTGACCGATTAACAGGGAGAGCACACTCCCAGCCGACTGAGTAAACCAGATCCTCAGCCTTGGCCGTAAACAAGCACAGGTACATTCGCAGAACAAAATAGCCTCTGCCTCCTCTTAATGACAGCTAGTGAAACTAAACAAAGGGAAAGGTGACGTAAAGCACTCTTTGGAATTATTGGGACAGTAAAGCTTTTCTTCTTTTGGCTCTATACTTCAAGAGTTTCTAATAGTTATTATGAGGTAAAAGAATAGATTCTCAGCTTTCATTTGAGGGTGTTTGAGCGTTGCTTTCGCCATTAAAAAAGACAGCATTTAAAAATGTGTCCCACCATTTCAGGGCAGCAGAAGTATTAGGGAAATTGTCTTGACAGTGTTTCTGGTTAGTCAGGTGTTCCTCTGTCATGAGAGAAGGTTGTCAGCTGATCACACCATCGGACAAATACGCTGGAAGAGGGGTTATATTTTTAGACATGTCTGTACATGCCTGTCTGTCCTTGGAACTGGCTCAATTGTCTTCATTGATAATGTAACTGCTGTGAATTCTGAAACGTATAAAACATCTTGTATAAGTCAAAGCCAAGAAACTCACTGGACGGCACTTCATCACACAGCCATATAAAGACCCGGAGATTAGAATACAATTCAAGCAGCCTTTTATTTCCTAAATTATACTAAAAATCAGACACCTGAAGATGGCTGCAGTGCTGGCCTGGCAGAGTACTGATAGAGAAGACAGCCTGTGTCTGGTGAGATCAGTGGGTCAGACTTCAGATCTTCAATCTGGTCCAAAAATGTTGATGCCCTTAAATAGGGGGCCTATGTATTAAAAGTGTTGTCATATCAAAATGGTAAAAACATTTATACCTTGAAATTTTGACGCCATAATAATAGTTTGATTTGAAATGTATTTAAGGAACCAAGTTGTCAGTGTTTGTGTGTGTGTAGGTTTCTCCAAACATTTGACCAGCTGAATTTTTTATTTTTTCATATGCTATGGCTGTACAAATAAATTAGGGCTTCCAACTATTTGGTCAGAAAGACTAGAATCACATTAAGGTTATGGTAATTAAGTTTAACAGAATATAAATTTGTCTGTAAAGCTGTAATAAAATATAGTAAGATGTTCTTACCCCAGTTACAGGAAAATAATGGAAATAGATATCCATTACTGTCCCTCTCCTACATATTTTTTGGTTTAAACAAGATGCTGGATCATCATGTTCATTATTATCCCTGTCCTACATTTCAAAAATTATAAATCTCCCTTGTACAGTGGGTTTCTTACAAAAAGTTCAATGATAGGCAACCTTCTCTAGGCATCTTCAGTAGGCTTAGTTATGTACAGTTTGCGACATCATGACACCTTTTTGTGTGACTTGTCAGTTGGTCCAGTCAGAAGAGGTCAGGCCACCTCTCAAAGTCTCGTTCCTCCCTAGGTTTCTTAGGTTCAGGCCCTACTAGGGAGTTATTCCTAGCTACTGTGTGTTCATTTCTTTTTGTTTGCTCTTTGGGGTTTCAGGCTGGGTATCTGTATATGCACTTGTGACAACTGCTGACGTAAAAAGGGCTTTATAAAACACATTTGATCGGTTTGCTCACTGGCTTCAATGAATTCTACACCAGGAATACATGCTATTATTTCACTAGACCAGACAACTTGCTTAGGCCACTGACTGTCCGTCCTGTTCAACCAGAAAAAAATGCTTCATGATTCATAAACCGATAACAATCGGATGAAGTATATCTAACTTCAACTTTTCTTTAAAAACTTTAAAATCTCAATTAGCCTATATTCCACTCCCAGATCATTAACTGAACATGAAGCTTTGTACCCAAATAAGGCATTAAATCATGTAACAGGCATGTTCTTAAGACCCACATTTCACATAGCTACTGTAAGTGGCATGTAGAAGGCTATTCAACCTTAACGGCTTAGTCTCTAAGCAGGAACATGTTCATAAACCACTACATATTTACTCACAGTCGTTCTGTACGACAACCAGTGGAAACGAGCACTAGCCAACCTGGGTATGAAAGACAAAGACAGGAAGAATTCATATACAGAGTTACGGTTTAGGAGGTAGGACACAGGCTGTAGCCAGCGAAGTTTGTCTATCCAGAACAAATCCTAATGCATAATTTGTTTTGACTGTGACGAGACCCGAACGTGGGACCTCCTGTTCGGCAGTCCGCGTCTCTAACCGCTACACTATTTAACAAAGGGTAGTCAGTCAGTCACTCAATCAGTAAGAGACATTCCCTCTGCTTGGCCGGCTCCGCTTACGCGGTCCGGCAAAAATGAATTTGCCTACTGGGCTGGAGGAAGAACCTTCAAGGGGAAATACGTTGTGTATGTTCACAACAAGACAAGCATAGCCTGCTTCTTAACACAATCTGACAATTTGCTTCTGTAAGAGTGTTATTTACAGCTTTTTTCCCCTCATTAATTCTATCAACCAAAACCCTTTAATTGCCCACTTACTGAAACCCTGGTGTGTGTGTGTGTGTGTGTGTGTGTGTGTGTGTGTGTGTGTGTGTGTGTGTGTGTGTGTCACCATACCAGCATCTGAGGAGGAGGAGTCAGTCATAGGCGTATCAGGTGATTGGCCACGTGTCATGCTGCTGCTGTCGTCCTCCTCTTCCACCATAACGTCATCCTCGTCATCCTCTTCCTCTGCCTTCATCTTTCTACCACTGTCCTCCTCCTCCTCTTTTTTTTGCACTGCATTGTTGTTCAATGAGTCCTGTTGAACGCCGTCGGGTCCAATCCCCTGACCTTCATTTAGTGGAGTCAGTGTCCGGTTCTGATGGGCAGGGACCTGATTCAGGTCCGAGTGGTTGCAGATAAGATCTTTGCTCTCCTGAACCTCTGACATCACTGGCCCCTCCCTCTCACACTGACCTGGAGGCAGATAAGAGATAACAGTTATTTCAAGAAAACCGGTTGTGACATCAATGATCGCCAGATCGGGAAGTCGCTGCTCCAGGAGGCTGACAGAGTTTTGAATTGTTGGATGACAATTCAACACCATTTTACCCAGTCTGGCCAACTTATCCCAGAGTTTTAAACGCACTGATGTTGGAAAGTTCTGATTTCCTAGTAGTCTTGAACGCAGCATTAGAAAATAGGTTCTGTTGTTCTGATATCATAACACACCGCATGAAATTCCAACCCACTTTGTAGGCACTCATGTAGATCTAAGAGGATTACATTACAAGGCATTCATAAGCAATACTATGGTGGCTCTGTCTTGCCTATCAGAGACTTTCATGGCCCAAATCTAGAGCCTTTGTCTGAACTGTAGCAGTTTGCACACTCTTTCACACGGGTTTCACACTGGTGAAAACTCCTCTCTAGTGCTTACATTGGTCCTATGCTGTTAACCGATGAGAGAGAGAAAAGGGTGGATAATTGGGCCGTAGCCCACTTCTCACCCATCCCTCCACCTGCCTCACCCCTTGATTCTTAAGGTCCCCCTACCTCTTCCCACACTCCTGTTGTCATCCATTTCCTTACCTTCATCCATGGGGCTCCTCCTTCGTGACCTATCAGCATGAAGATCAGCCACACCCCCTGCCACACCCACCAGAAACAAGTCTCCTCCTGACTACATAGAGAGAAAAGGGAAGAAGGGGCACAGAATTAAATAAAATCAGAGAGAAGACAAGAAGAAATAATAAGTTTAATGTCATTGTTGTGTAAACATATTTTTCCAGATTTTACTTCAGCGCCTACAGGTATCAAAACAAAAATGTCAAAGCAGAAATGTCCACATAAACACTACACACATTGTGAAACAATCAATCATGCCATAAAACACTCAATCACACACTGAAACACACCTACTCATTCAAGGGAATTTCTTTAGTTTTACTGTTTTCCATATTGTAGAATAATAGTAAAGACATCAAAACTATGAAATAGCACATAGTGAATCATGTAGTAACCACATATATTTCAGATTCTTCAAAGTAACCACCTTTTGCCTTGATGACAGCTTTACCCATTCTTGGCATTCTCTCAACTAGCTTCATGACGTAGTGATCTACCTGTACCTCGGAACCCCTGAAACCATGTGTCTCTGGCAGTCTAACATGGTGCACTCACATACTTCTAAGCAGTAATATTACCACGGGACAAACTACTGAACAATCACAGTACG
>JACXGI010015457.1:0-17399 GCA_016801175.1 Esox masquinongy
TAATCTGTTATAACCAGAGAGACACAACCACATCTACAGAACAGACTGTGTTATAACCAGAGAGACACAACCACAGCTACAGAACATAATCTG
This sequence comes from Esox masquinongy, assembly GCA_016801175.1. Classification (NCBI taxonomy): domain Eukaryota; kingdom Metazoa; phylum Chordata; class Actinopteri; order Esociformes; family Esocidae; genus Esox; species Esox masquinongy. Next base: position 94 of record JACXGI010015457.1, read on the forward strand.
TTATAACCAGAGAGGCACAACCACATCTACAGAACAGACTGTGTTATAACCAGAGAGGGACAACCACATCTACCGAACAGACAGCGTTATAACCAGAGAGACACAACCACATTTACAGAACAGATTCTGTTATAACGAGAGACACAACCACATCTACAGAACAGACTGTTATAACCAGAGAGGCACAACCACATTTACAGAACAGACTGTTATAATCAGAGTCACAACCACATCTACAGAACAGATTCTGTTATAACGAGAGGCACAACCATATCTACAGAACAGACTCCGTTATAATCGGTTACTTACTGTAAACAGTAAACCAAGCTCTGTGGGACTAGAAAACAATGATACATACTTCCCTGTGTATGGATGTGAAATTATGCTTTTCAAGTTTTCACAGATTCTCAGAGCACTTTTACAAACTTCCTTTTCACATTATTTGAATCACATCTCCAAATTCAACAATTCTGAAATTAGTAAGATATAATAACATAATTATACTCAACTTTGTATTGTGTGATTATTCTTGTGATGTATTCTGGAATTGTGGTTTCATGGTTAACAACATAATGGGAAAGTCATGATGAGTTGCAGTTCATTAGTGAGGATGTAAGATGAAGACTGTTTATAGAAAGCTTAATCTCTCCGTTCAGTGATCAGGGATTAGTACGTCCACATGTTGAGTGGGCAGTTATTTTCTGTCCAGGAGTGGGTTGATCTGATAACAACACATCTAAAAAAGAAGTGCCCTTACTACTGAACAGCCTGAGGACACGATGATTAGGCTGATAGGGACAGACACGGATAATAGGATCAATAGGACAACATGGATACTATCCTCAAGCAACATTCCTGTTACCTCATATAGACTGCATACCACTTACAGACTTCTACAATACCCTGACCAGGGTCCATTAAAGTCCTGTTGACTCCTGGACGTGTCTGAATGAGGCAGCTGATTATGTGAGCAGATCAGTGTGTGAGATACACTAAGTAGTGATTCACCACCAGACTAGAGAGACTGTGATAGTGGTGAGATACACTAAGTAGTGATTCACCACCAGACTAGAGAGACTGTGACAGTGATGAGATACAGTAAGTAGTCATTCACCACCAGACTAGAGAGACTGTGACAGTGGTGAGATACAGTAAGTAGTCATTCACCACCAGACTAGAGAGACTGTGACAGTGGTGAGATACAGTAAGTAGTCATTCACCACCAGACTAGAGAGACTGTGACAGTGGTGAGATACAGTAAGTAGTCATTCACCACCAGACTAGAGAGTCTGTGACAATGGTGAGAGAAACCATACATTCACTTGATCCTGAGATGGTGAAAAGACATGAAGACACAACTACCAGCAGACCCAAATAGATACTGATTGTCTATGTGTAATGTAGTATAGAAAGAATGGCAAACACTCTGATTCAATCCAGAATAATATGTTTCCTCCTAACCTGCCTCTCAGCCTCACCCAGAGTAGGCAGAACTCCACCATTACACACTGACAAATGAACCACCTGTTCAGTCTGTCAGGACAAAACCCAGATGAACCCAGTGTGTTTAATTCTCTAACTTTGTTAGTATTTACTACAGCACATTTTAAACATCCCCACCCCAGTACATGTATAAATACTGCAAATACTGTATGGCAATTTCCTCTGTTTGCCACCATCATTGATTTAGTTTCAATGGAATTTTCAAGCAGCAAGAAAACACAAAAATCAACCCTAAACAGCTTGTTTTACTATACATAGTTTAGCTAAGAAGCAGCATTTGACTTGGAATAAAATAAGTGCAGGAACTGACAAATCACACAGTAGACTATGTTCATAGAAATGTATGTGTTAATAAGGCTTGTTCCATTAAATAGCCTATCCCAGACTTCCCAGGTGGCTTGTTTGCCTAAAAAAGGAACTGGAATGGTGTTTGCCTAAAAGTCAAGCACTGGTTGGTGTTCTTCCAAAAAGATTAACATAGTTGGATATGAGTGGTGAGTGTAATTTACATGGACTTCCAGTTAATGTATTCATCTACAGTCCCAGAATCTGCAATGGAGGGAGATGCAGAGTTATCAGTTCAGTAAAGTGCAGCTATTTAGTTACCGCATAGGTAAGTACACAAGGCCGTAGCAAGGGTTTAGAAATTAGTGAGGTCCAGATTTTTTTCTTTTAAGAGAGCTTATTTATGGCAATTCATACCAAAAGAACACCTAAATACAACCAAAGTTATACACTACAGTCACATGAAATCATTATCTATAATGAAATACATACAGAAAGACCTGTTGGTAGTGATGGTCATACGAGTCTTCATTATCGTTCTTCTTGCAGCAGGATAGTATGCTAGCAACACTAACTCAGATTTTCTATTTCAAAATAAAGCCATAATTTAAATATATAAGGCAATATAGTTACAAATCTAGTCAGTACATTTTATGTTACCTGCACTATGTGCCACTGCTGAGTGCTGGGGGGCAGTAGATCAAACCAATGTGTGGTTGGTTTGATCCGCTATTAAACCCGCTATTAAGTGTTTATATTCAGCACAAGTGCTTTCATTTCGTCTTATTACTATTATTGAGATGTTGACATTTATATATTGGGGGGACAAATCATAGTTTTCCCCAGGATGGGGGGGTCATGTCCCCCCCCCCCCTACGCCTATGCTTAACTATGTTACTTCTATGCTACTGTGGTTAGCCTACAGTTTTAGTTATCGCTATTTAGAAAAGTTGAAATCATTGATGTTAATCATACTTTCGTTTTTTCGAATCTAGCAATTTTCCAATTTAGTTATTTTCTAATTTAGTCATGTAGCCTACATTATAGTATACCTAGTTAACTACTGCGAGTAGCTTACGTTTTGGCTAACTGGCAGTTAACAAACATCAGCTTAGTTCGTTAAGGCAGCAACATCTTTTGGGAGCACCGTGATTATTTCTGGACAAGGAATCTCAGGTAAGCTTATTTAACTTCTTTACAATGCAGATAGATAACTATCTGTCATATAGCTAAAATCCCATCGAATTTCATTATGTCTAGCAAGCCAACAAACGTTAGCTCAAACGTTAGCAAGCTACACTACAGTACAGTTAACTAAGTCCACTACTACTAGCTAGCTTAGTTGGTTGGTTGGTAGGTAGGTTTTTTCTCCAGCCAGGCTGGGCTCAGTGCAAGTGTTTCACTCGCTGGGACAGAAATAAGTCAAGTATTAGTATTTTCAATGTGTGACGCACGCGGTATCATCGATGTTTTCAAAGTATTTCTGACGTGTACTTTATTGCTGTTATACATGTGCACTAGGCTTCAGAGTGGAACATTAAAATATTAATTCCCAGCGCAAGATAATTTTTACACAGAAAATCTGCTAAGCAGATCCGTAGAAGTACACAATGTTTTAGTCATATTTTAACAAGCGTCGAAATCCTTAATATACATTCTCATTTCTCATTGCAGCTTTCCCTGACTGTAAGAAGACCCACAGAGCAAGTATCTGAAGTGACTAGAAACACGGATGATCAATAGAAATGTTGCTAGTAAAGCTTAAGACGGATGTGTGCAATATGATTGTTAATGTTTTTATTCTGCAGCTTTGGGGTACGCAAAATGTATTGATTGTAGCTTTACATTTATATAATTGGCTTGTGTGGTCTTTAATATCAAGCAATATTTCACTTTCTCTAGTTATCTGGAATCTAAAAATCTTAATGTACACCATAATGTATCTATTGTGATTTTTTTGTGTGACTTTTCTGTACATTACAGGGGCTGTAATGCAGTGCCAAGCAGGTTTAGGAGAGAAGGCTGTGCAACTACCGGTAACTACACAATTTATGTGGTCATTATATTTAAAACCTGCCTGATTAATGTAAATGATCAGTTACAATACCGAATACACTGGTTTAAAAATATTTATACTACAGAATTGTTGAATACTTGTTCCTGATTGACTAGAAGTGAGTCCTAGAATGGACATTACTGATATACGGGACAGTTGGATGGACATTCATTTCAGATATAAAGAACAACTAATCATGATGTAAAAAACCTAATTTTGTCTTCTGTGTTATCATTTGTAATTTCAGTGGTTTTGTGGCATTCACGTCATGACTAGGTGTCCCGTATATATCTCAGCCTGCATGGCAACGGAATATTTACAATGAACGACTTGGTTGTGTCTTTAGAAAGAGAACAAAGACTAAACCACTGGGTTGCATCTCTAGCAACCAAAACATGAGAAAGCTCAAAATTTACAAATAACATGTAAACTTAAACAAAAACACATCCTTTCTAGTAAAACATATTTTGATCAGGGGGTTTTGAGTACAGCTGAACAGAGAGGGGTGACTGATATTGGACGGATGAATACATCATGTTACTGTTGATGCAGTATCCCCAGCAACCCTACTTAATAATAATAATAATAATACATTTTATTTTTAGGCGCCTTTCTAAGCATTCAAGGTCACCATACAAGACACAAATCACAATAAAGATAAAAACAAACAGAACAATGCTAAAAGCAGAATGAATCATGATGATGAACATTGCTATAAGCAGATGAAAAGTGATCATGTTAGATATGCCAGTGTGAAAAGATGAGTTTTCATACGGGTTTTGAAAATGGAAAGCGAGTTGATGTTAGAAATGTCTGCTGGTAAGAGAATTCCAGAGGCGAGGGGCATAGTGGCTGAAGGCTCTAAACCCCATAGTGGTCAAACGGGCAGGAGGTACAGTGAGGTGAATAGAAGAAGACCTGAGAGCACGGGTGGGTATGTTGATATGAAGGATGTCAGTGAGGTACAGAGGAACAAGGTTGTGAATGGTCTTGAAGGCGAGGAGCAGAATCTTAAAATCACTGCGGCATTTTACTGGGATCCAATGTAACTGCTGAAGAACAGGAGTGATGTGATTAATAGAAGATGTTCTGGTGATGATACGAGCGGCAGAGTTCTGAACCAGTTTAAGTTTTTGTATAAGTTTGAGAGGAAGACCGAAGAGAAGAGACTTACAGTAATCGATACGGGATGTAACCAGGGTGTGAACGAGAATGGCTGTACTAGTGGGTGTGAGAGACGGACGGAGACGATTGATGTTACGTAAATGGAAGTATGCAGACTGGGTCACATTATTAATGTGAGCTTGAAATGAAAGTGTGCTGTCGAGGATGACACCCAGACTCTTAACCTGAGGGGACGGAGAAACTGAGGAGTTATCAATGGAAAGCGAGAAACTGTCATGTTTTGTCAGAGTGGATTTTGTGCCAATGAGGAGAACCTCAGTTTTGTCATTGTTAAGTTTGAGGAAGTTGCAGGAAAACCAGGATTTGATTTCCGTTAAGCAATCAGAGAGGGAGGTGGGTGGGAGGGTTGAGTTAGGTTTAGTTGACAGGTATAGCTGGGTGTCATCCGCATAGCAGTGGAAATGGATATTGAATTTACGGAAGATATGACCAAGAGGAAGTAGATAGATGATAAACAGAAGGGGCCCCAGGACAGAGCCCTGGGGAACACCGGTAATGACAGGAGATGGATGTGATTTGAATGTTCTGAGTTGGATGAATTTTGTGCGGCCAGAGAGATAGGATTTAAACCAGTCCAAAGGTATGTCAGTTATACAAATAGAGACTAGTCTGTCAAGGAGGATGTTATGAAAGATGATGTCAAAGGCCGCACTCAGATCAAGGAGGATGAGAATGGTTAATAGTCCAGAGTCAGCTGCCATGAGAAAGTCATTAGTGATTTTTACCAGTGCTGATTCAGTGCTATGGCAGGAGCGGAAGCCAGATTGGAATTCTTCATAGAGGTTATTTTCAGACAAGTGTGCATGAACCTGAGATGCAACTGTTTTTTGAGGATTTTAGATAGAAAAGGCAGGTTAAAAATAGGACGGAGGTTATTGAAATTGTTGGGGTCTTCACCAGGTTTCTTAAGTATAGGAGTTATTGCAGCAGATTTTAGAGGTGAAGGAAGAGTGCCAGAGGTGAGAGAAGAATGTATAATGGTAGTTATTAAGGAGGAGAGAGAGGGTAAGCAGGCTTTTACCAGGGTGGTAGGTAGAGGGTCTAGCTGACAGGCAGTTGGCTTTGACTTTTGAATAAGGTCAGATATTTCAGCAACAGAAGGAACCGTGAAACTCGAAAATGCATGAGAAAGAGGGGCTGAGAGACCTGAGAGAGACAGACCGTGAGAAGTAGTAGTTGTCAGTTGCTGGTGGATCTTATGAACTTTGGCGTTAAAAAATGACATTAGGGAGTTGCAATAGGCATTTGAGTACAGATGAGGTGCAAGAGAGTCCGGTGGTCGTAAAATGTTGATAACCACGGAGAACAGGGCTCTGGTGTTTCCTGCTGCTATGCTAGTAAATGTTTGCCTAAGTTTTTGTTTGTTGGCCACTGGGTTATAAGAGGGATTAACAAGTCAGTACATGACCTTGGAATGATGAACTCTGAGAAGGGAGTTGAGTGTTCATGTCTAACATAGATGAAGATCGAGTCACCTCACAAGTACTTAATGTAAAATTTTTACTATGAGTTCCACAAGTCATGATTCACCAAGACATTTGACAAAATTGTAAAAGTGATATAAATAAATTATTAGCGAATTGAATCAAATGGTTGACACTCTGTTTTATACTGATTTTAAACTGGTTTTCATTGTCCATGTCCAGGTGCAGCAATGGGTCCAATGGCAGAGGAAGGTGAAGATAGAATTGAAGACGACTCAGACTCATTTCTGACAACAAGCGTCCGTCTTTGCTTGTGTTTTTGTATTTTGTCAGTTGGATAATATTAATTGTTTGTTTCAATTTATAGTTCACGTTTTCTTATCTTAACTAGATGAGATTTGCTACTTTATCCTTCTTGATGATTATGAAATCCCACACAGTTCTGATATAAATTTCTGTGCTGTTGACCAACTTGGGAGTGTGAGGTGGGTGATAAATAAAATATTTTTTAAATTACATAAATGTTCTTGTTTGTTTGTAAATGTATAAACGTTTTTGCTACATATACTTTTTTGCTACATGTGGGGCTCTTGTATATTACAGGATATGTCATGTACTTTGCTAGGAGAAAATGTCTGTACTGATCTAACAGCATTGCCATTATTATATGTGGGAAGGGGTTGATAAAATAAATATATAATATTTATACATGATACCTCACTGTAAAACAAAACGTCAGTGTAGAACCCTGCTGAAATGTTTTGTGCACATTTAAGAGTTCATGGAACAGTTGGAGCTGGTAAACACAAGATTGGAGAAAACTGTCAAGATGTTGACTGGACAGAAATTAACTTAGCTGCACATATTCTAGCTGTAGGTATGAATATAAAAAATGTAAGAGTCAAAAGGGCAATGAATGGTGAACCGGATAGGAAGGCTGGGACAACCTTACAGATATCATGTTGCCATGACATGCTAGCGGCCACCTGAACACGTGAGTTAGTTACGTTGTAGCGATAACAAGCAACGTTGTTGCGACCTAATTTCGGTCGCCAGTTAACGTCGTAACAACATTGTGACAACGGAAAAATGTTAGCTGGGATGTAGCCAAAATACTTTTGTCAACCATAGTTTATAATAAATGAATATTACGTAAATTAAGTACGTGAGGATTCAGGGCTTAGAGTTTTGGGAGGACATAGGGATTGGGCCAACGAATAGTGTCAAGACGTTGTTGACGGTAGCGCGAAGCATCTCGGGAAGGCAGCGCGGCCGTTTGAGCTGCTACGGCACGTCAAGAAGTTGGGCCACGGTCAATATTATGCCAATGAATCCGGCTAATGCGAGGCATTTATCCAATGCAAGTAGACTCTTTCATAAACAAGAGACCGTCTTCCTTGTTGTTCCATCGACCTAGGTAAAGTTGGTTTTATATTCAGAGATTCAACAGACATTCGAAGTAAACATTTAAACGTTAAAAACTACTTGCATTCTTCACTGATAACTCTTTACTGACTTATCAAAATATTCTATATTAGGTTGGATAACTTTTGCAAGCCTTTATTTGATCAAACAATAAAACCTAGATTTTACATACATTCTCTAACATTGAAAAACGCTATTATATCGCAATAACTTTTTCAAAACGTATCATAGAAACTTCATTCCAAGTTCCAAATATTCTCCAGTAGGCTGGACAACTTTTACTACATTTAATTTGATGGAAATAGTACACTTAGATTTTAAACACATTTTCAAACTTTGAAAAACACAGTTTTAATGCAATAACTTTTGAACAAAGTATCATAGAAACATCATTCCAAGTTCATAATATTCTACTCTAGGCTGGACAACTTTTACAGCCTTTAATCCAAATCTTACACTGAAATTGTATACACATTTTCAAACTTTGATAAATGCTATTATATTGCAATAACCTTTTAAAATATTATCATAGAAACTTCATTCGAAGTTGACAATAATCTACAGTAGGCTGCATAACTTCTACAACCTTTAATTTGATGGAAATAGTACACTTAGATTTTGAACACATAGTTTGAAAATGGCAGTTATAACGCAAAAACTTTTTAACATATTATCATAGAGACTTATTTACAAGTTTAAAATATTCTACCCTAGGGTGAGCAACTTTTACAACCTTTGATTTAAACCAAAAATCACAACTAGAATCTTCAGCCTACTGGAGAATATTTTGAACTTGGAATGAAGTTTCTATGATACTTTTTGAAAAAGTTATTGCGATATAACAGTAATTTTCAATGTTTGAAAATGTGTTGAAAAGCTAAGTGTACTTTTTCGATCAATTTAAAGATTGTAAAAGATGGCCAGCATACAGGAGAATATTATGAACTTGGATTGAAGTTTCTCTGAAAATGTTTGAAAACGTTATTGCAAAAAAACTGCCTTTTTCAAAGTTTGCGAAATTTTGAAGATTCTAATTGTGATTTCAAGATCAAATGAAAGGTTGTAAAAGTTGTCCACCCTAGGGTAGAATATTATGAACTTGGAATGAAGTTTCTGTGCTACTTTTTGAAAAAGTTATTGCGATATAACAGTAATTTTCAATGTTTGAAAATGTGTATTAAATTGAAGTGTACTATTTTGATCAATTCAAAGGTTGTAAAAGTTGTCCAGCTTACTGGAGAATATTTTGAACTCGGAATGAAGTTTCTATGATACTTTTTGAAAAAGTTATTGCGATATAACAGTAATTTAATTAATGCAGCATGAAGGAACGTTGGTGCAATTGTGTGCTTATCAGGTGGGTTTTAGCCTATATGGACGCAATTGGAGAGTGGGTTTATAATACCGTAGTTTTAAGGCTATATTTATTAGGAAAACGTATCGTTGTTTTCCAGCGCATTTACATTTTGAACTTGAGAGGATTTACAAAGCCTATTTACAAAAGGGAGCTCGCTTCAGATGAACAAAGTATTTTTCAAAGCATCAAACTCAACAGAACATGCTGCCAAATGAACGCAATACAATTTATACAATTTATAAGAAGTTTAAGATGTGATGGAACGGTTCACTAAAAAAAAAATATTACACAAAAATATAATACACAGAGAAAATATATTGACTGATATAGGCTCCTGATTTATCTAGGGGTGGCTAATGAATATTGAATAATAACATAGGCGTTGCGACATCCCTGACCCTGGGTTACTTTATTAATGATTGTTAGCTGTCCTAGTCACATACCTTGATTAATTCCAGGTCAGTTCGAAACAGGAGTGTGGCTGGATTGTAGTGATGGGCAGTTCGCGAACGATTCGTTCGTTTTGAACGAATCTTTTTAGTGACTCCGGACTCACGAGTCCTTTTTTCAGTAACTCGTTCAAGTGTGTCATTCATTCGAACGTTTGACAGCGGATTACTACAACATGATCACTTCCTCTCCGATCAACTTCTATTAGCATTCGCAGAGAAAAATAGATAAAGGCAGGAAAATCATACATACATATTTCTAACTGATAATTGAACGCAGACTATAATAATTAATATAGTAAGTTGATTACTGATGCCATAAAAAAATGATGAAAACAAGTACGGAGCCGCTGCCTTTGCCTAAGTAAAAAGTCTCGTGAACGACTGACTCGGTCAGCTTTATCGTTCAATTGAACGGTTGTTTCGTTCCTTTGAACGACTGACCGCGGAGTTCTACCCAACCACGGAATACGCTGTTAGTTTACGTTCACAAAGAAAAATAGACCAAGACAATAGCATAATAAAGACATGTTTGAAACCGACAATTTGACACATTGTAGGTCTAAAATTATTAATGTGGTAGTTGATTTTTGATTGTAATGATAAACACAGAGAATCATACACTGAGCCTTTTCCTAAGTAAAAAGACTTGTGTAGGCATTATTGATTTAAATGAACGAAATGACTCGAAAGAATCTGACTTTTACTGAACGACTCGACAAGATCCGACTCAGTAGAAAGAACTTCCCATCACTGCTGGATTGCTTGATCCTTGTCAGCTGTGAACTTGAGCTGCTATCCAATCAACACATGTAAGCAACGCACACCAATTAGAGAGTAGGCCTAATTTAAGATGCAGCTCCGCGGAAACACTCTCCGCCAGGATAAACCAGATGTTTTCAACTCCAGGTTATACATTTATATTGCGCCGATTGGTTTTTATTGTAAAAGTGTTTATAGATATACATTTTCATTTTATAATTACCAAGGTCTGGACATCGGTGACCTCATAGCCCTGTAATAGGCTACAGGATCATGAAATTGACACGATGGTTCATATCAGACTATGAATAGGTGGAGAATGATACATCAATGTACTTATCTAACATTTTACCAGAAAAAAGGACCAACCTTCAATTCATTTCACAATAAAAATTGCATTTTTGTAGTATGCTGTTTATTCATTAATATTTAAACAATTGCTAGTACAAAATATATATTAAAATAAGTACATTGAAGTCATAACTTCCTGGTAATAACACTGTAAATACAGGCTGGTAGATTGTCTCTGTCATGGTCTTTTAATGATAATTTCTCTGAGACAGATGTTCAGAATTTAATGGGTTAACGTTCTACATGTCCAGGAGATAATAATGATAATAATGTAAATTCTAACGTACTTTATACAAACCAATACATCAGTAACAGTCTAGGTATGTGTCAATGAAATAACAATCCTTGTCTTTTGAAATATGAAGTAGAATAACTATTATACACAGAGAGAAGTGATAATGGTATTTACCAGACTCAGGGGTTAAACTGTGAAGGAGAATCAGCAGAGTCACATACTGACTATCTGGTCCAGTCACCATTATTCCTGAAGGGGACACTTGGTCTAACAAAGAAACAGACACCAAAAACACATTAACCTACAGAACTAGCATCGTTAGCCTGCCTTGATCCCATTCAGGAAATGCCATGTACTTTCTAATTCTGTAGCCTGAATGATATTCTAATTATCCAAACAAAAGTTTCTTATAAACATATAATATAAACATTAGTATTTGTTTGAGCATTTTTTACAATAACATTGCCTAAATATTTTAGAGCATAACGTCGATAACATGGAAATTTGCTGTTTGCCTTTGAACAGAATGTTCACCTATTGGTGATTAAGTGACACACAAAACTGTTATTATAAAGCAATATGAATGTAGATTTATCTTATTTGCCAATAAGGAATGGCTTAAAAATATCCATTATAAACATTTAAAAAGTCATACCTTCATTTCAGGAAGTCGTTGAAGAAGAGTGAAAATGAAAGTAACAGAGAACCTTAGCGGGAAATTGGGTTTTACAACGTTTACAAAGCGGAGATAACCATGAGGACTCGTAGCTTTTTCGGACCAATGAACTGAGTTCATGCAGAACGCGTCCCGTTTTCACATTTTAACCAATCTGAGTAGATTCTGGAACACTCAGCGCCAGTGTTTCAACGGTTTCAACTCAGTAATGCAGAGGAAGAACATGTCTCTGCGTGGTTGGCTTCTCTAACCTTAGTTTTTGATAGTAGGTATAACAAACCTTTTATCAAATTAGCTGAAAGTGAAATTGCAATTGAAACGCACGAAGACAGATTTGAATAAAAACAATATAAACGCTATTGGAAGAGTAACGTGCTAAATAGTGATTAGTTAGAAATTGGCATGGCTAGTTGCCATTTTGTAAATAATTTGTCCTACTGAAACTGTACACTGTTGTCTTTAGAGCAGATATTGATATAAAGAAAAAGTAAGAAGATTAGGTTTGAGCCTTTTGCCAAACAGTGGTGACAGTCCCGATTAGACAAGTGTTGAACAAATTCATAATAAATGATAAAAAATAAATACATGTAATGATGTGAACCATATTAAACTGATTTGTATAGGTCCAAACTAGTTGAATACAAAATATTGTACCTGCGACCACTCACTCGCCGTGAGTGAATTTCTTTGGCTTTAGTAGATTACAACTTTTGGTTGTTCATTGCATACTGCACTTGTTATCTACACAAATTGAAGGTTGGGCTACATCAACGTTCAAACTCTGTAATTCATATAAGAATAACATACCCTTTTCTATAGCACCTATATTGAGAACTGTAAATTAGAACTTTTGAACATTCATTATATGTTGGAAGAATATCAAGACAGTAAATCCAGGGATTGAAACTCCAAATTATGGCCCATCCACCACAGCCCAGACATCCCTGTGGACCACGATCAGCCATTATTGGGCAGGTGTAATTTACATGTCCTTTTTATGCATTGTATACAGGTGCATCTAATAAACCACCATTCTACTAGAATAACTGCCAGTTGGAGGAGAGAGTGTTCCTGAGAACACTTTCTGTTATGTCCCAAATATCTCTTGGAGCCTAGGCACTTTTCATAGTCAGTAAGGGGAGAGTTTGCATGGCCATGAAGGCCTGGGGGCACCAGTTGAGCCATGTTTGACAGTATATCACTAGATAATCCCCCTCCCCATATGTGGAAAGAACCTCCTACAGTTCCTGTTTGTTCTTGGTGCCTTTTGCCTTCAGGTTTGTCTCCAGCAAAAATGTCCATGCAGGTCAGATGACTGACAGGTGCTTTTTTCTACAGTCACATCATTGGCAGTCATACATACCCGTGCCATAACACTTCCTCCACAATGCTTCACAAAAGTGAAGCATTGTGGAGGCAAAGTTTATTTGTAAGCAAAGTTTATTTGTATTTTTTATTTAACCTTTATTTAACCAGGTAGGCCGATTGAGACCGATTCTCATTTGCAATGGCGACCTGGCCAAGACAAAGCGCAAACGTACAGGACAACATACAGTTACACATAGAGTACACAGAGTACAAAAATACAAAATGAAATAGTCTGTAAGAGGTGCCATAACACTTCCTCCACCATGCTTCACAGAAGAGGTGGTATGCTTTGGATCATAAGCAGTTGCTCACCTTCTCATTACTCCTCCCTTCCCATCTTTCTTTTAAATCCCTGAGGGTTTATTGATCTGGCTAAGAAGGGGTTTATATTGACCTGGGAAATAATTATTCTGTCATCCACCACAGATACCTTTCGTAGTCTGTAAGATAGTGCTCAACTTGAAAATCTGTTTAGGAGATTCAATGAATCCTTCCACATTTTCAATACAGCATTCCAAAATGCACCATTGCTCAAATATTAACAAAATGCTTTCTGAACATTGAGCTCAAATTAGTTTGTAAATAATAATACATTCAAGCAATCATTGCACTCCAATCCAATTTTCAGATGAGAAATTACACTGAAAAACACAGAAATGCATATAAAAAAACAGGTAATTTAAAAACATGCAAAATGGTAAAAAACACAAAATAAACACCCAAGGGCCAGAACAAGTGTAGCAATATCAGCCAAATCTGGAGTAGGCATGATGCAGAGGTTTATTAAGCTGACCAGTTCTACAAACATATACTGCCAAAGTCAGCCAGACATGGACCGAGCCATCCAGGTCTAAATAGATTGGTAACTGGTTTATAAGAGTGAAAAGGAATCTCTGGGGTTTGTGATAATTGCTTATATCCATGGCTAAGTCTTGTGTCAAGGCACTGCACGATGCATCACGCTTAAGTTTTTAGCCGTGGTACAATGAGCATATACTAAACCCGCTTGTGCCTTATTCCTTATGTATACCGATTTACTGTAATGCCACTTAAAGCGGAGAAAGAGCAGAGAGAAGTTGCGATATGGTTTGGGGTGGCATTCATGCGTCAGAGCCAGGCCAACCTGCCATCATGGAGTCAATCATGGATTTAACATTTACATCATGCAGCAGACGCTTTTATTATTGTAACGTTATTGAAGCTGTTGGTGTACTTATTTTGTCCTGACTGAAATTGCATTTCTGTTTATTTTTGGAAAGTATGTGATTGCAAAGTATTAATATTTCAATGTCAGTTGTTGAATTAAGTTACCGTTATCTGTTCAAGTTCGAAGTGTTTGTATTTGTCATGAAATGTTTAGTTTCCGTACTCCGCAACAGTGTAGATAAGAATAAAAACTATGATCTAAAGAAATTCATGTTAATGTGTGATCTGTTCATATCTGTACACATCTGAGCAAAAAACTACTTTTCTGGGTGTGTACATACTTATATACAAATGCACGTTTAGCAGCATATATACTGAATAACCATGAGTAAAAATATATCTTTAATAAACAGCAATGCATGTTAGATATTAACAACTGTGTGTTTTGATCCACAGTAATACCATACAATTTGTGGTGTATTATTTTTAATTTGATATTTTTAATTTCTATTTTATGTTATGTTTGTGAATATGTTTTATAATTGTTACTACTTGCGCGGTAGGACGTTTGCGTGATACCACCATGTGGCTAAACAAGTGAACTACACACCGACTGATTACTGCTGTACATATAGATTTTGGATTTAGCTGTAAATATGCAGTGATCACTGTACATTTCATTGTATTCTGTAACATTTACTCTTTAGTATTTTCATTAATAGAGAGTGTATGTTTCGGCTCAGTGATATTTTGACCTAGGCTTGTTTTGTCATGTTACATTAATAGCTATTCAGACAGTTAACCAAGCAAAAATATGAATACCTGTTAATGAGTAGAATTCCTTATGTTGTAATATCATGTTGTTATAAACTATTTGTGTGACAATTCTTTTCACTGACTACACTAGTATTTTACAAATATGTTGTTAAACCCATGATTGAAATGTTAAATGTTTATTTTTGCTACATTATTTTACTCTTGGCGACACTCACAGCGACGTTGCACATGTTAATCACACACGGCCACGTAAGAAATGTTGACAACGTTGCTACACTGCCTCGAGCAAAGGTTCACGTGTACACGTCGTCACTACGCCGCTTACATGACATCTTAAAACCCATGTAAAATTGCATAGAGAAACAGACGTTAGGTAGGCGTTCACTAGCTTGGTTATCCATATCAGTAGCTAGCATTTTCGTGTATTTGGCAGACTCCACCACCTGCGTGAAGTTGGCCCCCCACCCAACGCAAATCTTCAGCAAAATAGGCTCAATCGTTTGTGCTCCGTTTGTACTTGTTTATGCCGTTAACATTTTCGTTTGTGCTGCTGTCATTTTTTAGATATTAAAGAATATTTTATAGGTAATTCTGAGGACACTCAACCTCCCCAACATCCGCCGAAATCAACGAAAATAGTCTTGTTTGTTTGTGCTTCGTTTGTGCCGGTTTGTGCTGTTAACATTTTCGTTTGCGCTGCTTCGGTATTTTATATATTAGACAATTATTGGAGATGACGTCACTCAGTCCCCCAACATGCTCCAAATTGAGTCAAAATAGGCTCATTCGTTTGTGTTTCGTTTGTGCTGTTAAAATTTTTGTTTGTGCGTCATCTGTGTTTTTAATATTAGACATTTAATTATTGGCGATAACGTCAGTCAGCCCCCCAACATGCTCTAAATTCAACCGAAACAGTCTCCTTTGTTTGTGCTTCCATTGTGCTGGTTTGTGCCATTAAAAGTTTTGTTTGTGCTGATGCAACGTTTTATATATTAGAAATTTTATTTTAGGTGTCACCAGCCCCCAACCCGCTCCAAACTGACTCAAAATAGGCTCAAAGCTCAATGCCCTAACGGGTAGCTCTTCATTAAAAATGCTTAAAAATTACCCAAAAACAATGAAAAAATGCAAATCTCAAATGGAAAGGAAAAACATAGCCTAGAATTATTTTAGAGTGTGAAATTCATGTTCAAACACTTTATCTTACCTTTCGTATTTATTAGATCGCCTGTTTGTTCTTGACGTTACCCTACTGGAACAATTCACGTGGAACGAAAATGCATGCCTTCAGACTATAGATTAGTATAGTAATACTACTACCAATAATAATAATAATATAGTAATACTGTAGTGCGATATACAATCTTCACTATATACTTTGTCTCCTTATCTGAACATACTCGTGGTTTGACTGCAGTGAAGTTAGCTTTGTATTCAAGATTTGGACTTTGATCGTCAATACCTCATCAACGAAACCTACCAGAAAGACAGCAATTACATATTCTGAATCTGCTGGCGATAGCGAACAAGCAACACTCCCAGTTTTCTCTGTTGTGTTCATTTTTTAATAGACGACATTACAGTCATGTCTATGGCAGATTCTCCGTGTATTCTCCGTTAAGGGAGCGTGTTGAACGTGCATATTGAATGTAGTTTTTACTGACAAACGCCAATTGCATTGCAACCAAAAAACATAAACCAATCAAAACAACTATAAAGAGCTCAGAATTCGGTGCCATAACATTTACATGGTTGTTGTTTTGCATTGTAAAAAAAGTTAAGGTAAAAATACTTTGATTGCCTGTTATTAAAATAAAGGTCAGTACTTGAGACCCAGGGTAACTTTTATAACAGACCGTCAGGGACAACTGCCCTACCATGAACATCATTCAGTCTTATAATTAAGGAAATTATTAATTAAAACATTTTAATTCAGAGAAATCTCAATAGCTCTGACCCAATAAAACGTCTGTTCAAATAACCAACTGATGTAGCTTCAGGGACAGCTGCTCTATCATCAACATCCTTTAGATTGTCTTTTTTCAATTTTGGGAATTATTATTAGTGTATAAAGCAATTTTTCATGAATTCTGTTCAATAGCTCGGACCCAATAAAACTTACATGGAAATAATCAACTGATATAGCTTCAGGGAGACCTGCTCTACAATCAACATCCTTTAGTTTGGCTATTTTTCAATTTAGAATCTTTTAACATTTTTAATGCAGTTCTCCATAAAAAACACTCAATTGCTCAGGCACAATACATTTTTTATTACACATAAGCAACTGATACAGTTTCAGAGACA
>JACXGI010015458.1:0-17425 GCA_016801175.1 Esox masquinongy
ACTGGGCCAATAAAATATCTCTGATCTGACTGGTGGGTTGTTCAACTCTAACTGGGCCAATAAAATATCTCTGATCTGACTGGTGGGTTGTTCAACTCTAACTGGGCCAATAAAATATCTCTGATCTGACTGGTGGGTTGTTCAACTCTAACTGGGCCAATAAAATATCTCTGATCTGACTGGTGGGTTGTTCAACTCTGAAACGGCTCCCATTCTGTCATGTTGGATGAAGATAAGCATCTCATGTTTGATGAAGGTAAGAAACTCATCTGGTTCCCCTCCAAATGGTGTCGTCTGGCTCAGGTTTTTGACTCTCCAGACATAACTCACCATTTCTCACATGCAATGCTTTCAAACACTCGTTTGAAAGTCTTGAACTTTGGCTCAGATTACATTTCAACAGGGAGCTCTGCTCTACTCTCTTTGATCAATATCTTGAGATATTTCACAGAGGCCACTGAGTCTCTGTCCTGTGCTTCCAAGAAATACGTTGAATATGTTGGGACTGAGTGGGATCTGACTGCAGGCTCTATAGTGACACCATGAGGTTGAGTAAGATGGCCTCTGTGCAAATACGCTGTGTTTGCAGGTGTCTTCCTGGCCTGTGGACAATATTACAGTCAGACTGATCCAGATTCTATAGCCATCTGGCTAGCCATCCTTCTGGTTGTTTGAACTTAACCACCACAGTACGAAGTGATCAGTTCTCAGTAGAAATCTCTTCAGTAGAAAGGTCTGAAATACTTAAGAAACCCCTCCTCAGAAAGACGCTCCTTGTTGATAGCTGAGTATTTCCTTTTTCTGTCATATTGCTGAAGGTACTATGTCCACACCCTTGTGTTTCTGTTAGAGGATCACATCTAAATTTGGGTCAGGGAAAGCTAGAACGGGATATGTTATCTGTCAGTCTGTACATTGGCTTGGCCGTAGCTGCAGAATCTGGTATGAACCTACTTTAATAAGACGCCAAGCACATGCAGCTTGTCTAGGGCTAGGCTAAACCCTCGTATAGGCGCTTAACATGCTCTTAGGAGGAATGAACAATCACTAATGTTGTTTAAGCACGCCTGCTATGGTCCACTGTAAGTCTTCCATAACCAGGTCCCTGAGCATCTACCATCCCAAACCTTAACAACTGGAATTTAAAAAGCTCTCTCTATGTCACAAATGCAGTTTTTCATTGATCCAATGATTCAGTGACCGGGTTGCATCTCAGTAGGTTTAAAGTGGATTAACACTGAGAATTGGCAAGTGAGTCCAAGGTCTCTTTTATCTCAGGAAGTGGATATGCATCTTTCACACTGTTCTCACCTAACCTTTATTAATCTGCACAGAACCTGATTGAGCCATCCTTCTTCCCTATTAACATCCCTGGTGCTACTCGTGGACTGCAAGATGGCTTATTTCCTCTTTCTTACATATCCAGCAAATGCTTGTCAAACACTTGAAAATTGAAAACGAATTGAAAATGCTTGTCAAACAGTTGAAAATGAACAGGCACCCGCTCCGGTGCTGGTCTGCCAGTCCACGGTGTGTCCTGGCAGCCCGCCAGTACCCCACCACACCACCGTCTTCCCACCAACCCTCAGCTTCACCTCAGTTAACTGTCTGAAAACCACGTCCAGCTCCATCACTGACAACCCCACAATGTGGTGGTCTGGGAATATGGTGGCTCATTAGAATCCTGTAGGCCAGCAATGACAGTGTTCTCACTATCCCCAGACAGGGGAATGGGTTATTCCTCAGTAACTGGAGTTCAGATGCATTACATGCACAGGAGGTTCAACTTTAGTAGTTGTGAATATTTAACTTCTTGAAGGAACTCTAGTGCCATTCATCAGCACCACGTCACACACTCCCACGGCACCACCCTGAAAAACAAGGACACAGCTCATTTCAGTGACTGATTCCGTGAGGACTTCCTGTCGTCTGAGAATTCATCCCTCCCCCGCAGCGCGTAAACATACTGGCGGCCTTCATCCTGAAGAATGGGTTTGTATGTTACGAATTGTATGTTCATGTGTTTATTTTTGGGGGGTGCTTCCCATACTTTCTATTGTTTAATAATTGTGTTGATGCAGGGCTCATCCACAAGAGACCTTTAGTCTCAGCATGACCTCCCCTGGTAAAATAAAGATTAAATAAAAATAAATCCTCTTTTCCCTCCGTTTCACTGTGTTTGAATACAACAGCAGCCAATGACTTGTGTCACCTAGTGTAATTAACCAATTAACCATCTGCTACTCTAATGAGTCCAGGTGTCCCAGGGGGGTGCCAAAACACACATACACACACATTCTGTACCTAGATACGCAGACACACACACACACACTTAGACATGCAGAAATACACACCAGGGTTTACATAAGGAAAATGTGTGACTGGCAGCATGTTAATGGACCGGACAGTCATCCATGTGCATGGTTGGGCAACCCATTAGGGCATTCATCCACAGTCTCAGAATGACCAAAATCACACTTAGTTTATGGTAATTCTCCTAATAGAATGGAAATTAGGCTGAGAAGTTGTTTCACCACTCTGTTTTCTTCATGGCAGCAGACGTGTGCATTTGATTGTGTATTACTATGCCTTTCTGGCATATCAAAATGAAAGCTATTCTGTTGTGGGGTTTTTGATAAAAGTTGATTGACAGATTGATTGATAGATTGATTGATAGACCGATTGATTGATAAATTGATTGATAGATAGATTGATAGATTCATTGATTGATTGACAGATAGATTGATTGATAGATTGATTGACAGATAGATTGATTGATAGATTGGTTGATAGATAGATTGATAGACTGATTGATAGATAGATTGATTGATAGACTGATAGATTGATTGATAGATAGATTGATAGACTGATAGATTGATTGATAGATTGATTGATTGATTGACAGACTACCTGCCTAGACATTGTGAGAAGGCCTGTTGATGTGCAGCTTGACAATTTTTTTGCACAACCATTGTGCAAAAAGTTTTTGCACAACCATTTTTACTGACTTGAAAGTAATGATAATACTTTTGTGAGTGACTTGATAATTGCCGTTATAGATAAAGTATTTCTCACAGAGTGTTCTTGTATACCCGGACATTGCATCTGCATTTATATAAAACGCGCCACCTTGACCAAAAATGTCAGATCTGTTTTAACATGATGCTGTGAGGTTCTGACTGGACCTGATCTGATTCAGGGTCATTCATATCAGTAATGGGCAGGTTTTGTCTATCTTCACCCAACCCTTTTGGTCTATTCTTATTTAACGCCGGATAACCAAGAGCTAATGTTTGTCGTAAGTATATGTCCAAAGAGAACAGGTCATAGCAAACGAAGAGCTGTTGTGTCATGACAGGTCCACAGCAGCAGTTATGGTAGTGTAATGAGTCCAGGAGAAATTAGTTCTTACATTAAGGGGTCCCACTGGGTTGCTAATACAGAGCCGTGAAAAAGTATTTACCCTCTCCCTGATTTCCTCTATTACTGCATATTTGTCACACTGAATGGTGTCAGATCTTAATACAAAATGTAATACATGATTAAGAGAACCCAGGAAAACACAAAATTCAGTGTTGAAATGATAATTATATTCATTTAAGGAAAACAGTAATCCAACACCAACTGGCCGTGGGTAAAAAAGTGATTACCCTCCTAAATTTAATAACTGCTTGCAATCACCTTTAGCAGGAACAACTGTAACCAGACTCTTCCTATAATTGGAGATCAGTCTTTCACATTGTTGCGGAAGAATCTTGGCCAAGTTTACTTTGCAGAATTGCTGCAATTCAGTGACATTAGAGGGTTTCTGAGCATCAATCAATTGATCAAATTTATTTATAAAGCCCTTTTTAAATCTGCAGTTTTTACAATGTGCTTTTACAAAGCACCCAGGCTGAAATCCCAAGGAGCAAGCAACAACAGTGTTGAAGTACAGTGGCTAGGAAAAACTCCCTAAAAGGGGTGAAATTTAGGATAAAACCTAGAGAGGAACTGCTTGTTTAAGGTTCTGCCAAAGCATGTCGATGGGGTTCAAGTCAGGACTTTGACTAGGCCAATCTAAACCTTTAATTTTGTTGCTTTTGAGCCAATCTGAGATGGACTTACTCTTGTGTTTAGGATCACTGTCCTGCTGCATAACCTACTTACGCTTCAGCTTCAGATCACAGACTGATGACCGGACATTCCCCTTCAGATCACAGAGTGATGACCTGACATTCCCCTTTAGATCACAGACTGATGACCTGACATTCTCCTTCAGATCACAGACTGATGACCTGACATTCTCCTTCAGATCACAGACTGATGACCAGACATTCTCCTTCAGAATGATGATCCACCAGGCCCACGTCCAGCCAAACACCCCCATCATCATATCACCACAACGTTTTAATTTTGGGAAAATGTTCTTATTATGAAATTCTGTTTTTGCTATATGCCAGACAAAATGGGACCTGTATCTTCCAAAAAGTTCCACTTCTAACTCATACGTCCACTGAACATTATGCCAAACTGCTTGGGGGTCATCAATGTCCTTTTTTGCTAAAGTGAAACAAGCACTAATGATTCGCTTAGTTAGCGGTGGTTTGCGCCTTTTGCGCCAATTTTCCCATGAATTTCATTTTTGCCCAGTCTCTTACTGTCGAATCATGAACCCTGACCTTAGCTGAGGCTAGAGAGGCCTGCTAGAGAGGCCTGCAGTTCCTTAGATGTTGCCCTGGTGGTTTTTGTGACTTCCTGAATGAGTTGTCACTGCTCCCTTGGAGGAATTTTTGTAGGCCGGCCACTCCTGGGAAGATTCACTTGGAAAACTGTTTCAAGTTTTCTCCATTTGGAGACAATGGCTCTTACTTTGGTCCTCAGGAGTCCCAGACCCTAGAATGGCTTTGTAACCTTTTCCATGCTGATACATCTCAACAACGTTTTGTCTCATCTCTTCCGGAATTTCTTCAGTAGGTGGTGTGGTGTGGTGTTTCTTGAGACCTTGAAGCCTACTTCACATTGATGGTGAAGTTCTATGTAAGTCACATTTAGATTGAACAGGGCTGGCTGTAATCAAGCCTGCATGTCCTCTGCTCTAATTTAATCCAAAGATCAATGTGCTTGATCTTGATTAACAATCACTTTTTCAGAGGGCCAGTTGGTGTTGGATAACTAATTTCCTAAAAAAAAAAAAATAAGCATTTAAACACTGAATTTTGTGTTCACTTGGTTTCTCTTCGTCTTATATTTCATTTTGGTATGAAGATCTGAAACTATTCACAGTGACAAATGCTGAAGATTACCCATTAACATTACATAGACGAGTGGGCTGTCCGTCTATTCATTACAATGCAAAGGGTAGCTTGCGTTACAAACCACAACGAGAAAATCTCATAGGAGGCAGAGATAATAATTTCCTGTCTTTTAATTAGTCTAGACTTGAATACCCTAAACGACACACACGTTATCACCACAACATAACAAACCATACGATGGTGTAAAGGCAACTAATGGGGAATTATTTTGTGCCCCATTTGAAAAAAGGGTTTTTTATGTGCTTAGACTAGAAGTTAAAATTCAGGTTAGGGTAAAAACTGGGGTCAGGTTTATGATAAGAGATTAGGAGTTAAGTTTAGTGGTGAGGTTGAAATTAGGGACAGAACTAGTACAACTCAAATTTTTAAGGTCAATCAACTTTGGTGTCCCCTTTTAGATCGCTAGGTTAGACATGTCCTCTCAGTTTCAGTCTCAGTCCGGGAGGTGGTTGTAAAAAGATAAAACTGTTCAAAACCTTGCACTTCTCCGCTGAATTCTTATACCAAGAGCTTTAGGTTAAACCGATCATTTATCCCACCGAAGCATCACGAAATCAATGATAGCGCTTCATCGCACCTAATATGTCTGAAGCTACAGTAGTCTGGCCTAAATATATAGTGTGGGAGAATCATCTGTCTTCATCGTCCTCTTTATTGGAAGGCTGGTATTACTGTGTGACAGGCAGTGTGACAGGGCCACATCACAGCCAATGAAATACACCAGCTGTCCCAAAAGGCCCTCTATTCCCTGCATAGTGCACTACTGTTGACCAGGGTTCAATGGTGTACACAGTCAAAAATAGTGCACGGGAATAGGGTGCCAAGTGGGACGCGCTGAAGGAAAAGTTCTGGAGAAGTGCAGAAGCCCGGAAGGCTCAGGGACAGACAGGGCTTAATATTAGATGCTTTCAGAAGACGCAGCCAGGCTCTCACAAAACAAATGGCCCTCAAGACAAAGGGCCGGAGCCTCAGCGTGGCTCAAATGCCCCACTCTTATATTCCTTAATAGCGCGCTACTTCTGACGTCATCCCTTATGGTGCCATTTGAAATGGATTAGGGAGTCAATTGACACAGAGTCATCAGTATGAATAGATGCCTGCAGCTTTCAAAAGTTGAAAAACAAACTCAGAAAAACAGAAACTGGCATCTCTTAAGTTTTTCACCGTCTTTCATTGATCTGATAATTTCGCTGCTGTCCCTACACTCAGGAAACAAGTGTTCTTTCTGGAAGATTAAAGGGTCACAATGTAAAAGTACACGTCCTAGTTCAGGATTCCTAGATATGTGAAGTTATGCCAGAAAATGTTCACGAGAACTTTGAAGTCCAAGAGCAGCCTGCCAGCCAACCTACATGCCGTACTGTAAACTCAGACTTCTCTTCAAATGTATTGATTAAAAATAATCCAAACTGTGGGCTCTCATGAATTCTGATGCTAATTACATTTGTTGCCTACTTACAAGCAGATACTTTGCCAGACAACTAGCTACACTATTATACGAACAAAGCATGAATAGGACAGTGGATCTCAACACATAGCTAATTGGCTGGCTAATGTACAACTTCAATAGTGAATTTTAATAAACTGTACAGAAGGAAAATGAAACACCCTTTACAGTGTTCAGTATTCAAAATCTTCCTGGCTTTGTCTGCTGTGGTAGAACTGCTCTGTTGGGCCCTGCTGCCTTCAAAACCATGTGGAAGGTGTTAATTACCAGCTGTGACGAATACCAGTTGGGTGCATTAATGTGCTTTGAATTCATTGAGAAATGCTGATGGGCTAATGGCCAACAAGCTGTGCCAACCATAAAAGTACAGCTATGTGCTTCTAAACAAATTATTAAGTAAAACCACAAACAAACAAAACACAAATTGATTGCTTTTTATAAATTACTTTACGTTGAGGCATTTAATCTAGTAGTCTAGGGTGGTCCAGTGGTCTAGGGTGGTCCAGTGGTCTAGGGTAGTCCAGTGGTCTAGTGTGGTCCAGTGGTCTAGGGTGGTCCAGTGGTCTAGGGTAGTCCAGTGGTCCAGTGGTCTAGGGTGGTCCAGTGGTCTAGTGTGGTCCAGTGGTCTAGTGTGGTCCAGTGGTCTAGGGTGGTCCAGTGGTCTCAACTGATGCCTACCATGCACATGTATTACTGCAGCATGGCTTTGAATCAGTCCCACTGCTTTTTCAGCACAAACACTCTCCTGTATATTTCACAACTTGTCCAAAGAAACCTAAAAATGGCACAATGGCCTTAAAATCATGAACATGTGTTTTTACAGTATTTATTAATACAGGTCAGAGCCTGACAACAATATTAACACATGCTCAACACACATCCTCACCTACAACACCTCCTTCTCCCACCTCTAACCTCCCCAACCACACCTCCTCTCTCACCTCCAACCTCCTCTACTACACCTCCTCTCCCCGCACCTAAACTCTCTTAGGTCTATCCGTCTCTCTCCTCCCTCTCTCCTCCCTCTCGTCCCATGTTTCTTTTCGCCTTGACCAGTCCATCTGTTTATATTCCACCTGACCCAGATGGTCACATACAGTCATGCTAGCATTCTTCTCTCTATTTCTATCATCATCTTTTTCTCCCTTCTTCTCTCATCATCTTTCTCTCTCTGGTGTCCTGTGCTACTCAAAAACAGAATCAGGGTCACTGAGCCTTTGATCCAGCTCAAAGACTGTCAACTGAAATACATAGCGGGGACCCATCAGTGCATTCTACGTTTTCGGATAAGTTCCAAGGATTGACAAATAAGGATTTATGTATATTATCATTTTGTATTATTTAATTACTTTTTTATTGATTTAATTGTTTTTGACTTCATTTTAATGGTCGTATTCAGTTTGTTGGATTTGTGTTGGTAAGGGAAGGGTTAAAAATAAAATTAAAAAAAATATCCAATCATATTTTTTCTGATTTTGGAATGACAGTAGAACCAACAAATAACAATGTGACTTGCGATGGGTGGGACCGTGTCAGAGGTGTCAAATGACTCATCACGCCTTCATGAAGGCTCAGAAACACCACTAAATTAGAGCAAAAAGATAGAATTTGCCTTTTTTTGCACACACTTTTTCAGCTTCTGTAGCTGCACACCTTTTTCAGTATCGCAGCTGCACCAGCAGATTGTTTTCAACAATTATGTTGGCAAATTTGTCATGTTTTTTGTTGCTTTGGTACTATTCACACAAGTATGTGGTAATGTTTCACAAAAGTTAATACAAAAACCCAACAGATCATAAAAAGAAATCTAACTCTAAACACATTTGACATTTCCTGAGTATAACAGAACATCAAACATCAATGTATCATCTAGAAAGACGTTTCTTATTGAAATAAATTATGTTCATACAAAGTACATGCACAACTTTTCATAATATTTTCTTCTCTATTGTTAAAATACATTGTACTATAACTATGCTCATTGTTCCTAATTGATCATCACTCAACCATTTGGTGAATATACTGTATTCTACATCGTTTTGCCTACTACGCTGAAAGGTACTGAAAGGTACACAATTACCTCTTTAACACTTGGACCGCCAAATGCCTACCAATCGGCGTTTGAATTTGTAAAAAAATAAAAATTGCCATTTTGAAAGCTACACCCTTCTCCTTCCATTACTTTTCCTAAATAGCCGCATATTACATTGTTCCGTTGTCAGAATTCTAAACTCACAAATAGAAAACTATTTAGAGACTATTTACCTGTTTTTTTACCCTGTTGTCTGACTTAATTGGCCAACAGTACACACCACTTAGCGTTGGTACTCAGGCGCTAATCACCCCTCACTGAATGCATGACGTCAATGGATGAATGAGCGATACACCCAAATGAATGATAGTGCCTTGGTTGAATTAGAATAGACTTACAAATGAAATACAAGATTTCCATGACCATTCCACAATTTAATCTGGCTACTATTGAAACATTATACAAACGATATAGGCCACTTAACAATTCAACATATGTATCACACGGTACCATTTTTCAATAGGAGATTCAACTTCGTGTGTAGGCAAATTCAACAAATGTAAATCTAAAATGTAAATCTGAATAATTATTCACAAAATAAAATACCAGACATTCTTTACAAATCACCAATTACCAATTCAACAAACGTATTACACGTTACTGTTTTTATTAGGAGCGAAAGAGAAACAAAATCGCAAACACATCCTATCTCCTCTCTTTTAATTTTCTCTGCTTATTTTACTGAAGATTAAGATACTAAAAATGTATTAGGCTAAATAATTATTCACGAAACGAAATATCAATGATCACCAATTATCAATTCAGCAAACATATTACACCGTTACTGTTTTTCATCAATACAATCAAAAAATTACTTTTCGATATTTTCATGAAAGCTACTGTAAACCATTCTTTGAAATTGTGTACACTGTTTACATTCTTTTCAATTGTCACATGTACTTGTACATATTTACCTTGAGAACCTCATTGCTGCTCTCCCTGCATTTCAGTTGCACATGCCACCTTGCACCTTCAATTTGCACATTTATACATCCCACTTACAGTGAGGGAAAAAAAATATTTGATCCCCTGCTGATTTTGTACGTTTGCCCACTGACAAAGAAATGATCAGTCTATAATTTTAATGGTAGGTTTATTTGAACAGTGAAAGACAGAATAACAACAGGATCTATCAATTTTATTTCTACGAATAGGCTGTCGCCTATGTGTTATTCATTCGTGAAATTTAGCGTGTTTATCAAGCAACCACGCTTTAGGCCTATGTACGGCTATTTATGCGGATATCCTTTGATCGTCGCAAACTGGGTGATAATTTTAACTTGTGCATCATCAAATTTTAACTTGTACATCATCAAAATGAGATCAAAAAGAAAACTATTCTAAAATTCTAATGGATTTATTTTTGAATAATTTAAGAGTTGTGTAATTTTCATTTTGTACATTACAAACACGTTCTTGTATTTTTTAACCATTTAAAACAAACGAATTCTGTAAATCTTTTTTTTAGACTATTCTATATAGTTTGATAATGACCCAGTAGATGAACTGATGCTCTGGCTGGATGGTGATGCGGAGGAGGAGAATGTCCATGCTAATAGAGACGATTTGTGAAATGGCGTTCAGCTCTGCCAGATACTGGCAGTCTGAAAGGCCTGGCGGTTCTAGTGTTAATTGCTCTGGGGCCGTATTCACAACACATCTTAAGGCTAAAAGTAGCTCCTAACTTGCTGATTTAAGAGTAACTCTTAAAAGAAAATGGGCTTGTCAGTCCTAACTTTAGGACACCTACATTTTTGGCTTAAGAGTATTTCACAAAGCGTTTTAGTGCTAAAACCAGCTCCTACCCATGTTATGGGTAGTCAAGGACTCCTAAGTCACTAAGACCAAGTCACAAATAATCCTAAAAGGGCTGCTGCCGGCAATCTGCCTCGTAATCAGGTTGACGTTTTAGAAACATTTATTGATACTGAGCTTTTAACAAGGAATCATCTTAATCGAGAGGGTATTATGATCATCGTAAAGCTAGTTATTGATGCAGTCACTTCACCAACAAACAGAAACAACCCAATAACACCAGAGATTTGGGTTGTGACAACTCTACGTTACTTGGCCACCGGGAAAATGCAGCTATGCAGCGCAGATGAACTATATATATCAGTCATCTGTCAGCAGAATATTAAATCAAACAATAAATGCCCTGCTCAGACCTCATATCAGACCTCATATCATTTGGTTTCCTCATGATCTTTGCCAACTACAAAGCCGACTTCATGGCCATAGCTTGACCACCGGGTGTAGTTGGTGGTAGGACACATAATTGCACAAATTATTGCATCATCCAAAGATGAAGGCACATTTTTTTATGAGCTGCCAGACATGTAAGAGGCAGACAATTAGCTGAACATATCTGGATTAGTTAGTATATCATTCTTGGTTTCATGTTTAATCACTGACACTTTGCCTAAATTTTAATATCTTTATTTCAATATGGCAACATGACACATGCTTCTACAGTATTGCTATGATGAATTCACTGACAGAGACCCCTCCTCCCCTATCAGCCAATCACTGTGACCCCTCCCCTATCAGCCAATCACTGTGGGCATAGTAAGTAAGCTTGTTCGTGGAACACGACATCATCCATAAAAACGGGGTCAACCCCGCCCTTTCTCTTAGGTTAAGACCTCTCCCCATTCCTTAGTAAAAGTTGGTCTTAGCAGCTTTGTGAATAGGTTTTAAGAAGAAACTCTTAGCTAGAAACTTTTAGTGCTGTTTAGAAGTCCTCCTAGTGGTAAGATCAAATGTTTTGTGAATACGGCCCCTGTGCTCTAACCAAATTATGCAAGCTCCACTCCGGCTCCACTCCGGTTCCACTCTGGCTCCACTGTGCTCATACTCTGGCTCAGGTCTGTTTGATTAATTTAGGGTGTTATCATAAAGCATTGATTCTCTTCCATTAGAGATTTTATGATTTTATGCATAAAGTAAATGAGAGATGCAGTGATTCTGTGGTTTGTCTTGATTATCCAGTTTGTTAAAATGTTTTAGAGCATAATTTCTTCCACAGAGCGTCTAGGTCGAAAAGCCACGAGCTGCCAATGGAAATACATCACAGTGCCCTCAGCAATAACGATGAGCAAAAAGGCTGTAAAAACCTTTGACTGTTATTCATCAGCTTGATCTTACACTCAAACTCTTGAAGAAATCTATCCTTTAATTGAGGTACAATTAAATGAAACCAGAAAAGGAACCAGACAAACCTAGTTCAGCCGGCCCGCGATTAGAAGGGATGAATGTTGTCCCCCCTGGCTGGTTTTGTTTAAGGTGCTTCCGTATCTGCATGCAACGATAGGGGACTATGACTGTAGCACTGATATGCATTGTTAGTGAAGTAGGCTACTGCATCTCCCTCCAACGTTGTTTAATTCCCTCCAGTGTGTGGTCAATCAGTGTCCCCATCATGAACATAATGGTTTACTCATCTCCATGCCAAAAGGGCTAGTGAACTCTGAGCTCGGTCTTGTACTTTTGTTCAACTATTAACTATAATAATGAATACAATTATAACAATGGGCATATAGTCTAATAATTATAACAAGAATAATATTGCACACAAATAAAAAATACCAATAATCTGCTTACCTAGCCAACTACATTATTTCATGTAGTTGTCTTTAATTAGTATTTAATTTACAATATCGTACAACATCTATAAAGTAATTTTTTGACAACATACTAAACCTAGCTTAACCAAAGCATTGTTGTTACTATGGTAAGCAACGCAAACTCAGCCGCAGTAGCTATCATGTAAACCCCCACATGGGTGTAAACACGGTAGGCCAAATTTTCTCTCGGTTCAGTTGTCACTTCTGGGCCGGTTCCGCTTACGTGGTCCGGCAAAAACAATTACTAAACAGGAAATACATATTTTTAAAAAAAATGTGTCATGATTATTGGCGCCCCTAGATTTCATGTTTCAGTGTTATATACATATGAGTAAAAGGACTTTTTGTAAAGGTGCTGACCATTGTACATGAAATGTAGATACAAAGAAAAACAGTTACACAGCACACTGTGTTACAGCACTAAGTGATTTATAAGGTAAAATATCAACGTTTTGGCATCAAAATGCCTTCTTCAGGAACATGAATGCATGCAACTAGGTTACATAGACGAACAGTGTAATTAGTGAGTCCAATGACAACACTGACAGGGTGTGATGTGGATAAGGGTTAACATGTGAGACTGTTAAAAGATACAACTGCTATCAACACAGGGCATATATATCAACACAGGGCATATATATCAACACAGGGCATATATATCAACACAGGGCATATATATCAACATAGGGCATATATTTATTGTAACATGACTAAATACGCAATTTGCATCATAAAAATATGTTTCATTTCATCACAGTTGTTTCATTATTTCCACTCCTACACATCACTTGGAGCAGTAACATAGAGTGACATTCTTCCTTAGTATCTATATAAATAGTGACTGTCATGTTCTGGCGTGGCAGGCTTTCCCTCATTTGGATCACCGACACCTGTTAATTGTTTTTGCCCTCACCGGTTTCCCTGATCACTGTCCCTATTTAAGTTCCTCCTTTCCAAGTGTATGTTGATCTTGGTGTTTGCTGTCTGTTGCTATATAACTTTCTTTCTGTTTTTGTGTATTGATTTCGGTATTGTCATTTAGCTATGTAACTTGTTTCTGTTTCTGTGTATTGATTTTTGTATTGTCAACCCTAACCCACTTAGTTATTAAAAGTCCTTTGTCCTCACTAACCCTGTGTCTCCTAACCTTGTGTCCTCTAACCTTAACCTTGTGTCCCCTAACCTTAACCCAGTGTCCTCTAACCCTAAGTCCCCTAACCTTAACCCAGTGTCCCCTAACCCTAAGTCCCCTAACCTTAACCCCGTGTCCCCTAACCCTAAGTCCCCTAACCTTAACCCTGTGTCCCCTAATCCTAAGTCCCTTAACCTTAATGGCAATAAAGATATAGTTACATGCCTGAAAATACCCATCTCCACCATTAGGGAGATGTGTAGAACCTCCGATGAACCTGCCTGAAAGAAGATTCAAGTGTATTTCACAGAGCAAGGACGATTCCAGACGTAAAAATAATTATCAAAGAATCACAGAAATGAAGATACCAAGTCGCCAAAATTACAATTAGACTCCACTGCAATGCCAATAAGCATCTGAGTGTCTTTTCAGATGGAAGCCTTTACTCCTTTCAACACATCAAGCATCAGCGTCAGGTTTTTGCTAAACTGGATCTTTGTAACCAGGTGGAATTAGAGGACACAGAAATAGAGCGTCTTGGCCACAAACAGCAGATGTTCCCAGCTGTAAGTATGGTGGTGTGTTGTTTTCCTTCCAATAGCCCTGGGGACCTTGTTATGATACACAGCATCATGGACTTTGGGGCAAAATCTGTCATCCTCTGGTAAGAGGCTACAATTGGGTTGTTGTTGGATCTTCCAGCAGGACAATGATTTAAAGCATTGCTCCAAAACATCTGCACTAAAACTGACTAAAGAGTCAAGCATTTCAAAACTGAACATCCCAGTTCTCTGACCCAAATTGCAATGAGACCCTGTGTCGGTATGTGAAGATAAGAATCCACAAGTGAGGACCAAGGAACTGGAGGGATTCTTCATGGATGGAGTATTAAATACCAGGGTGCCAATCACCGTGAGACACATTTTTTAGAAAAAATATTTCTTGATCAGGGATTGACTGCTGGTGTGTTGACTAACCCCACAGAAAGCCTGTATGTCGCATGTCACTACTTCTCAGGAGAGACGTTTGTAAGAAGAAAATACATGTTCTGGGACATTTTGTATTTTTTGCAGAAATGCCTTCTTGAAGAAGTGAACTTTCATGTGACTTAATAGCAAACTAGTATGCGAAGTGAAAATACGAATACAATTTAAAACATAAACCCTTGTTTAACCAGTGGAAAATACAGGACTTTTCCTGCTAGACACAACTGGCTGAGATAATGAAGGGGCTGGATATGCTGACATACTGAGTTCTGATTGGTCTATCAAGTTACCAGCCTCTGTCATAACTCGACTACTTGGTCAGTATCATTGCGATCCCGGGAATTTCAAACATGGACGACTGCAAATGCGATGCTAGAGCTCTCAACCACATCACTACCCTGAATTTAGCTGGCGTATTCAACAAATCTGAGTGGGAACACGTTGTGAGAGAATATTTTCTAAAGGACAATGATGCTATGACCCCCTCTAACTCGGAAGATGAATCAGTCAATGATGGGAAAATTCCAGGCTTGGATGGTGTTCAAAATTAATTAAAAAATGTTATTAATTGCAGATTGTTCTGATGAAAGTGATGATGAAGGAACTGAGATGTACAGTGTTGTTGTCACAGATGAAGTTGACCGTGTGATGATGAAGGAACTGAGATGTACAGTGTTGTTGTCACAGATGAAGTTGACCGTGTGATGATGAAGGAACTGAGATGTACAGTGTTGTTGTCACAGATGAAGTTGACGGTGTGATGATGAAGGAACTGAGATGTACAGTGTTGTTGTCACAGATGAAGTTGACCGTGTGATGGAATCAGTGGAATGTCCTGTGCAACCAGCGTATGAGAAGGAAATGGACAAAATTCAGGCATTTGATTGCAAATGCGGTGATGGCCAAAAAGAAAACGCTGGCACGTCTTGTATAAAACAACTGTCCACTGATTACATTTACAAACAAAGGGCAACTATGGCATCCATGACAGAGACAATGAAAGAGGCACAGATTCTTGGAGTACTGAAAACCTTGAGTGTGAACTGTAGCAAAAACAAACAACGTCGTAAACAAAGTCAACAGACCAAACGAAAACAACAAAGGACTTCGTATGCAATCAGAGGATATTCTGTCTGCCGCAAAACATTCCTACATGTATACGGGTAAGTCTAACATTTGCTAACTAGCAACAGATAATTCCTTTTCAGAAAGTTGTCGAAGTGCTTTGCATGGCTAGTTATCTAGCTATAGATTAGATTAGATTCAACTTTATTGTCATTGAACAGTACAAGTACAGTTCAACGAAATGTAGTTAGCATCTAACCACAAGTGCAAATAGAGGGCAGAAAATTTACAGGTATTTACAAGTATAAAGTATATGTATAATATAATTGGAAAGTGCACATGTTACTATAGCTACTGACATTACTGTAAACGTTAGCTAGCTAGATAACAACGTTAACTTACCAGCTAGCTAACATTTTCTGTTTTCTAGCTTGTTGGTTGGGTAGCTAGCTTTTCTTCACAAAAGTGAGCAAATCACTTAGTTTGATAATAAGCTACCTGATTCTGATGTGTGATGTGGACAACCCAGTCCATCAGTACAGTAAGACTGCTAAACAGCATAGTGGCTGTCCACCTGCACTCAAACATTGCATCTGCACTTACATTGCTGCAACTATTTATTATGAATCCTGCTGGTAAGCCACTTTACCTTTCACTCTACTGTTTATACCTGATGTATTAAGTGCATGTGAAAAAAATGTAATTTTATTTTATTTGGTTTGATATAGTATGTGTTTATTAGTGTGACGTCTGCTCAGCATGGCACTGCAGCTCATCTTCCTATCCGGCGTTCCAGCACGTCTGTGTACTAATCACCGGCTGGAGAGTGATGGCAGCAGTTCTCCCCGAGGACGCACCTGTTTTCACTTAGTCATTAGTTCAGTATATATTGGTTTGGTTAGTCACAGTACAGCACGGATTATTGTTTGCTTGTCATTACATGAGGTGTGTTTTTCATAGATAAAGTTGGGAACCGTTTCTGCTTGTTTCTTTTTTTTTCACTGCCTCATTTATGCGCCTACATTACACTCACACCGTCACAATTAGAGACCAACCAGACCAGTTTAGGACACGGTGTGTCCCCATTTGAATACTTAAATAGATGGGTGGGATTAAGGCCTAAGAGGGTGTGACCTACGCTGAATGGGCGTAAACAAAGACCAGCTCTCTGGCAAGTGTGAAAATCTTTCAAGCATTTTTTCACAGAACTAGGTAGAGCAGATTATTTACTTTTAAAGCAGAATATTTTTCCCATAACTTTATCAAACAGTATTGTATTATATATCATTACAAAGCTCAGAATCTGGACCTTTACAACATGTAAAAAAAAGCCACTCAAATTTTGCGATAGGACCCCGTTCCTGAATTCTCTCACATTTAGATTTCTAAAAGTACCATAACACCAAAAATTATATTTTTTATCCTCATGTTATTTTGACCTTATAGAGTCATCATCCTCAGAGTGGAGAAATAAATAATATCACATTTTCATCCATTCTAGGCCTTTAATCATCCGGTCCTCCCCTCTCCAGGGAAAAGGCCTTTTATTTGTTTTCTAATGCAAACAAATAGCTCTCTCACTCTTTATCAATGTCTACTGCTGAGGTGTGACCGCCATAAACCAGCCTGGGATTGTGCTGAGCTGAGCTGAATAGGTGTTTATGTGCCTTTAGCAGGAGGACTGATGTCCTCCCAGCCAGGTCCCAGGCTAGTCCCAGGCAGGTCCTAGGCTAGTCCCAGGCAGGTCCCAGGCTAGTCCCAGGCAGGTCCCAGGCTAGTC